>CM053789.1:548908086-549020586 GCA_028749045.1 Cupressus sempervirens
GATTAGGAAGGCAGACCCTGATGGGTATTATGCAAAGGATTCAAAATGAGGGTTAAAATCCCAATGCCATGGTTTAGCCATCAAAGGGTAACAATTTTTCCAAGTGAAGAAATACTCTAGAGGATATTCCTTTTATCCTCCAGATTATCGAATATGGAAATGGAAAAACCCTTTGCAAGAGAAAAGAATTGAGTATCATCTGACGAAAGAGGCTCCCAATGCTTGGTAATCAAGCATGAAGACTCAAGAGAGTGGTCCAAAAACTCCTAAATCAATAGATAATCACATTTTACAATAGGGCCTTAGTTTGCTAATCAATATCTGATATAGTTTCTTCATCCAAATCCATAATAATAGAGTGATAGACAAGAAAGAGCATAAGAAGAAGCACCCTTCACCCCAAACTTAGTAGATCCAAAATCCTTACTCAAGCCACTAGACCTCGAACCTCCCAAAATCATTGACGATTGAATACCAACTCCTGCAGAGAGGCATAGACAGGGATAGTAAAACCCATTACCGAACCCATACCAGGAACACCAACAACCCCTTAGAGTGAAGTACCATTGGAAGGAACCGCAAAGGGATCCCTTGGACCAATAGGGACAGGCACTAAAGCACACAACCCCTAAGCCACTGAAGACCCCAACAAAGAGGTCCCAACATAGGAAAAATAATAGGCATGACAGGCCACATGAGCAACATATCCCTTACCAATGAAAACATGGACAAGACACACTGCCAATGCTAACCTGGGTGCAGAGGGAGGTAGACAGGCAAGAAGCATAGAATTCAAACTAGAAGAGCTGGCAAAGAAGTGCTCTCAAGCCATCTAATTTAACTTATAGGCTAAATATAATTTTATTTTTCTTTCTTCTCATTTGGTCTTTTTTCAAGTTTGGGACAAAATTTTCAATATTTTTTCCGATCTTAATTAAGAAATGAACAAATTTAGCTCCTTATTTATATATTTTGTATCTTTGTTGCACTTGTATGCTTGTATTTTTTTTTTCTAATTTAAATTAATTTGATTTCTTATAATAGAAAAAAATAGATTGAGAGAATGGATAATAGTGAAAGTCTAGTTGGGGGAGGAACCAATAAATTCAAAATTGATATAGCATCTCCTTTATGGAGACTTGAGTTCCCAAACTTGAACTCAACTCAGACTTGGTAAGTTCGTATAAACTCATGACTTGGCTACAACTTGATAATGACTCAAAAAAATGAAAATACCTTAAAACACATGCATGCACACACTCATTTATATTCCATGAGTCGATCTAAGTCATAAAAACTTGGTTAGGTTTTCTCGGCTTGATGACCTAGATTGCCCATATGACTTGCGAGAAGTAATTGAACTTTTAGTGATACATACCAAAAGCATTTCAATGTATGGTGCTAGATAGCTTCCACAAAGGAGATTTGAGCATCTAAAGTAAGCATTTGAGATTATTTTTGAGTCTTTTAATATTTTTTCATAAAGATTTTGGACATTTTTTACACGGTCAAGATGAAAATTTTCAATACTTTTTAAAAGAAATCAACAAATTTAGCTCTATTTTAATATTTTGTACCTTTGTTTGCACTTGAATGCTTGTGTTTCTTAGTTTTTTCTAATTAATTTTAGTTTCTTACAAATAGTAAGAAATCAGATTGCAATGAAGGATGGTAATGAAATCTCAGTGGGTGGGGAAGGAACTAATAAATTCAAAATGGATATAAAATCTTCTTTATGGAGACTAGAGTTCCCAAACTCGGACTTGGCTTGGACTTGGTAATGCCAACTTGACTCATGACTCAGTTGTAATCTGACAATGACACCAAATTAAAAAATTCTTGAAATTATATAGTCAGGTCTGCTTGGCTCGTCGACCTAGATTGCCCATAGGACTTGCAATGAGTCATTGAACTCTTATGGAGACATACCAAAAAGTTCATAGGTTGTATAGGGTGGGGAATATATTTGGAAATGTTATTTTTGTGATGATTTACCAAAAAGTAGTTCATATTCTTGAGTTAAACTTCACTTTGTGGGCCCCATTAATAAAGGGAGCAGAATGTGCAATGTCAAAGATAAGAAGATGTTGTCTCCTACACAAATACCATGATTAAAAGAATAAGAAGAGGCTGATACATAGTTTCAATGAAGAAAACAAACTTCTTATGTTGGTGGATCCAAAAAGATAAAAATGCATTTACCCATTGAATTAGTTGTAGCCTCAAAACATTCATTCTTGTCTATACTAGAAGTGGAAGATGAAGAGGTACAAATTATAATTAAGAAAAAAAGTCCATTGGACAAGACATCAAAAAATTGAGGAAAGAAACAAAAAAAATGAAAATTGCCTCTATGCCAATGGTCTTCCTTTTAACTTGGTGAGATCACCATATTAGAAGGAAATGACAATGACAATCAATAGTTTGAGATAGGTTTCACAAGTCCTAAACATGAAAGGATGTGAGCCACCTTGTTGCAAAGAGAGACTATTAGTGTAGAGATCTCCCTTCAACCAATTAGAGATTATTGGATTAAAGTGGGTGTTTCTATTATTTCTGATGGATTTGAAGATACTAGAAAGTGTCCATTGATTAATGTTGTTTTAGTGTCTACCAAATGGGTAGTGTTTTTAAGGTGGATGATTGGGAAGGGGAAGGGAAAGATGTACAATTCATTTCCAGAATTCTCATGTCAATAGAGATGGTGGTAGTGAGAAACTGGTTCAAGTAATCCAGACAATGCAAAAGATTGTAGGGGTGCAAATGCTTTGGTTGAGGTTTGATATGTGCACATTTTTTGGGCATCATGCATTGTGTGCTCCCTCAACTTGGAAATACACCATATTTACACTCAAATAACGTGGGTGAAATAAATATACAAAGAGGGGAAGGAGATCCATATATTCATGAAAAACCACCAAATATCTCAATCAATATTTAGGACGTTCTTGAAATTGGAGTAGTTCTAATTAATTAATTTAATTTTAATAAATTTTATATCATTTTCAATTTTCAAATTGTATATAAATTTGCTTAAGATTTATTGATATATTGTTATTAACTTACGTTTTTTGTTGATGCACGATTTGCATCTCATGCTATCGTTATGAGATGACTTTTTAAGGTGCAAGAAACACTGAGGCAAATGGTTGTTTCCAAAAAATGGGGTGTATTAGGACCCAAAAAGTTGAGTCATTGGTCTTGGATGATAGTTGGTGGGCATATGTGCATTATGTATTGAATTTTACGGAGCCTATCATGACTATGTTTCAATTTGCTAATATAAACGCACCTTGTTTGGAGGATGTCTATGATGGCACAGACATAATGGTAGAGAAGGTAAAAATAACAATACAAAAAAATGAGAATGTAATGTCCCCTTTTCTAGGCTAGTAAAATTATATATGTCATTAGTCATTTTGTCTTGGTTCCTTGAGCTAACTGCCATGTCTTAGGGATCAAATTGAGTTTTGGCATAGGCAGTTCTTGTTTTTGGTCGATCAAAGTTGTTTCAGTTGAGTTTCCAAATACTTACTATTTATAGTTAGTGTAGACTCAATAGTCCTAGCATTCTAGTGTTGGATTAGGAGCAACATCTTGCCAAGATCTTTCCAATGAGCTATCACTCATTATTATCCAAGTCCATATGATATGTAATTTTAATGCCTTAAGATTGAAATGGTTTATTATTTAAGTGACTTTAGAATATAAATTCATGTTATTAAAAGACAGTGCATTAGTTTATCTGCACTTTATTTTCATAAGTGTGAAAAATGATAAATTTTTAAAAGAATAAAGAAAAAGAGAGAGGAATGTGAAGAGTCACTAGGTTAGACTTAAAATAGAGAAGATGGCTTAGGGAGTTTGAGGATGGAAACCCTCAAGCTTAAAGGTAGTGGACAAAAGCCCATCGTCTATTTGGAGATATCACATGAGTATCTCAGTTGTGCTTTTTTTTTTAGGTGTAGTTTTCCAATCTAACTCACTTTGTTGGGGGTCTAAGTGCAATATTCATTTCAGAGACTTTTTTTTCTCTAGATATTTTACAGGATTAAATTAATTATTTGAAAATTTTAAGTTTTCAATGAAAAATTGGGGTCATATGTATTTGGGAATATTACAATTCAAAGCTGGTTTTCTTGCCAACCTATAAATTTTTACAAGAGACAATTTTATAAAAGAATTTATCAGGAAGAAATTTACAATTCTAAGATAAATGATTGAATGAATGCAATATTGAACATCTTTGAAGATTTCAATAGGTGAAGCGGGTTTAACAACTTAGACACATCAATCTCTATTTGTGACAGTTCCACAACTTTATACGGAGTTGTGGATTACTGAAAAAATAAATGAATAAAAATTGTGCGTCCACTGGAGTATCGTATGTACTCAATCCTGATTATATTCACATTAGAAAATATCACAATTTCCACATGATATTTGTTGTCTTGGCTTAGAGATGGACCTTTGTATTAGCAAAGTTTTCAACTGATTTAGTTGAAGAAATCGGAAGATAAGGAATTGTGAGAAGCCGACAATCTGTAGGGGATTTATCTAAACCTAGGAAGTGATTCTGAAGATAAATTAATATTTCGTTGGTTGTTTCATGTTTGAAGGGACTAAGATTACTTTATATGTTTTCTTAAAATCGCGGGCCTAGGACTAAGATTGTTGTTGTTGAGATTATTTAATAAGTTAAGGCATAAAATTACTTTCAAGTCATGGGTTTATTTTTCCGGATAGTGGAGGAAGAAAATCACAGTAAGAACTAAAGACTTCATTGCATGATAAAATGTTTTGTTTATATCTTTGCATTGATATAAACAATTGAAAATGGTCTGATTCATTGCATAGTGCCTCCTGTGTCATTTTTAATTAATTCAATGAATTTGTATTGGCTTTAGATCAGGAATCACCGGGTTAAGAAGATAATGGTATAAAAACGAATGCATATGTGCACTTTATCCTATCATTGAAACATGATTCAACAACAAAACATGCCAATTGTTTGACATAATTCTTGGGCATTTGAGTAGAAGAAAAAGGGGACATTTCTGTTGCTAAACATTTCTAATTCATACACATCAGACTGCATAATGAATCTTTCATAACTGTCTTTACATCTGGACTATTTAATTTCATTGGATAATTGTATTGTAAAGTACCTCTGTTCAAGAACAATTGCTTTTGCCGCTCTGAACATTTAATAATTCTAGAATATTTTCTATTAAGTATTATGAATCCATTTATATTATTATAAAAAGGACTTTGAAAAGGAAGAACAATCAATCATGGAAAAAATGTTAGTGATTGCACAAGTTTATTGATAGTTAGTTTCGGGGTAGAGGTATCTTATGGAGTTGCTTACACTAATGCTCTTGATGGGTGTGTTGATAGCCCATGTGAGAAATTTGTGATTACGACTCCCATCTTGTCTGAGTGCTGATGCTTACTTTGGTTTAGGTTTAACAGTCCCTACATTTGGTTTAAATTCTTCTTGTATTGGATTTTTCCTTGACTACAATGTTGTCCCTATTTCTTATGTATAGTTGGATATAGTAAACGATACTCAAAACATTGACTTCTCTCATACACCTGCTAGTTCACCTAATTTGGAGGGTGAAATGGAAGAATCTAAAGATAAATGTAGTGCAACTTTATCATGTTTTACTTATATGGTATGTTTGAAAAACACCTTTGGAAGAAACAAACAGAGGGGAAACAAAGGTGATTCAGGTGATTCAGTTATTAATAATCCAAGAAGGGCAGAAAACTTAGATCATCTACACCTTCTTTTAGATCGTGATCATCTCTTTGACCTTACATAGATTTATTTAGAAGCATTGATGAAGAAGGAAGAATTCGATGCATGCATTTATGAGCTCATGAATGCAAAGGACACCATAGAGGACACCTTAGTGGCACTTGAGATAGCTGAAAATCAGATTGTTGAGCTATAGTCAGAAGTTGAATGTGTCACACTCTACTTTAGCTCAAAACTATGTAATAGTTGAGGAGATTGTTAGTGATGATAGCATGGGGGTTGATTAGGATGAGTATGATTCATTTACATTCAGTTGGCAATTAGTGCTAATTGATGAACCATTTATTTGATTGGAGTACTTTATCATACTTATTCAGTGAGGAATGCTCATCATTTTTCTTTTGATCTACACATGGAGAACTTGATGAAGCACAACTATGGATTATCTCAGAGATTGTATCTACCATTGTGGAATGAAGGTATGCCATCTTTAGAAGATGAGACTAGAGGCTTCAAGTATCCGAGTCATGCAATTTTGGGAGATTACTTGCAGGGGCATCATTTAATTTTCCATTGTACTGATGTGTATTCTGGGGGGTTAGCTACTTTTATATCACAAAGGTGTCATGTAGATACAATATTACAGGGTAAATATGGTGTCAGTTGTTGCAAGATTGTTTACTTGTAGAGTCAACACATTGATAGTAGTCTAGTAGAATTTGGATACTGTTGTGGAGTTGTAGATTCCTTTAGTGCTTTGTATCTCCTTATAACCGATGGATGTTGTAATACCCCAAAATTGGCTCATTGCCATTATACCAATTCTGGTCTATTTTTGATAATTTCTAAAGTCCTATTCTAATAGGCAATTCTCATTCTGCTATTCGCTACTTGACTTAATTGTCAGATGTAGAAAACCCTAATCTACATTCATCATATTTCTTATTTAATTCCTATAATACGTACTTATATTAGTCGCATTAAACCTACTCGATTTAATTATAATTTAATTATTAAGTATTTATACTTTAATTAAATTAAATTTTATCCTAAGGCTAATGTATTATGGAATTAAATTTATTTAATTTAATAAATACGCCTATCTTGATTAATTTAATTTAATTATTTAATTAAATGGGAAAGGTATTTCTAATTAATTAAACAAAATTAATTAATTAAATGGAGTACTTACTTCTAATTAATTAAACAAAGTTATTTAATTAAATAGGAAGACATTCCTAATTAATTAAATGAAGTTATTTAATTAAATAAGAAAAGTATCTCTAATTAATTAAAGATTAATTAATTAAATAGAAAAAGTAATTATGAGAGCATATCTCATTTTATTAAATTAAATATCTCGACAAAATCTCTCTTCAGTTCAAAAAGGGAAATTTCCAGTTCACTATTGATAAAAAATGAGTTAAATCAGTTAACTCCTTTTTCTACTCAAATTAAAACAGTTAACTCCTTATTTTACTCAAATTAAATCTGTTAACTCCCTTTAATTTGGGAATCTCCCTTTATGACTGAACCTCATCTTCAATCCTGACCGTTGATTCGAATCGATCTCAACCGTTGATGGATTCTAGGAAAGTCTATTTAAGAGACCCTCATCTCTTCATTTTGGAGAGGATGAATTGATTTTCTATCGAATTGCTGTTGAAATTCATGCTCACATTTACTTACATTTTTTGCATACATTCTCATTCTTAGTTTAATCTCATTTTAGTTTAATCATGCATATGCTTAATCTAGTTTGCTCTATTTGTTCTTAGATTACATTGCATCTTTCATTCTAGATCAATCTGCATACTCATTCTTAGCTTAATTTCATTGACAAATCCTTCGTTCTTAGAGGGTCTGGTTGCTTGCACCTTGATTCTGAGGATATTAACAGGCAAAATCCCTTTAGATAGAAGGCAACAGGTCGCTTTGCAGGTCAATCCAATGTTCATTCCGAGATGATTCTGCATACAATGACCGTGTTGAAGTGTGTGTGTTAGCAAAGGTCACATATTCACGCATACATTTTTGGCGCCCATCGTGGGGCCCGAAAATCAATTTTTCTGGCCTCTTTCTATATTTTTAAAATCATTTTTTTTATTCTCTGTCCGTACTGTTCCGTACAGATTCAGGAATCTTTGCGCGAGACTGTTCATTTTCGTGTGAGGATCCAGAATCTTCGCGCGAAGATTCTTTCCGTGTCGCGCGAGAAAGTTTTTTGGCGCGCGAAACTTCGCACGAAACCTATAATTTCATGCGAGCCGAATTTGATTTCGCACAAGCTATAAAACTTCTTCACGTGGACTGTCAAGAATTTCACGCGAAACTCTGCTGATAGAGGCAATTTTTTGCATTGTTTTTCATGTTTTCTGATTTTTCTGCTAACTGTTCACGGTTTCTCGTGTTTCTGTGTTTTTTGATTTTTTTGGAACAACATAACAGCAATTTGCGAGACAATGGGAAAAGCGTGATAAAGTCACTAAAAATAGGTAAAATCTACTAAGCATGTTGCGAGGATCACCAGGTAACCTTCCTCAGCTGATAACACTTCATTTGGAGCTAAAACAAACATCTCTTGTGTCAAGCTTGTGTGTGTATTTTCTTTCATATTCTCATTTTACAACAGATGCATAATTTGATACTAGGTTGTGATTTCTATTAGTTTCATCTAGCAGGCTTAGTCTTTAGTGATAGATCTAATTAGCTATCTTGGGTTATTGGACTCGCTAATCCGTCGACCCCTCGTTCCACCCTGTGGTTGCAAGCTCAGTACCATGTTAAATAGGGGAGGGGTCTACAGGACATAAGCGTTAAAGGCTCCACAAGGCAACCCTTTTGTGCTATCTAGAACTCACTAATTTTTGAGTTGTGGACTCGTTTTGGCTTGTGTGAGAGGTTAAATGTTCCACATCTTTGGACTCACCTCACATTAGTTAAAACGTTAAGTGTACCACCTTGTGCTTTTTGATTGCTTTTGGATAGATTTGTTTTCAGGAATTAACATCTGTACACACATAGTAATTAAACCCCCATGAACAGTATTCGTGGATCTTGAGGGAGTGGGTTCCTAGTGAAACTCCTCTTTAAGACGGATTCCTTATAGGTGGGGAGGATACTTTGAGCATCTCGTAGATAGATGAATCTTCAACTTGTTGATTAAGGCATCCTTTCTCCGGAGAGGTTGATAGATCACGGGGAGATGATATCATAGATCTTTAAGAGATAATCTTAGTTTAGCGTGTCAGATTAATCTGTCTGTTTTGATTGGGCTAAAGGTGAAAAGGTGTCAAAACCTTGAATCTGGAAGCTAAGTCCCCTCGTGGTATACTATTGTGAGTCTGTCACCTTTAGAGAGGGTTAACCGTAGCAGACAATCCCTCTATAGGGAAAACTGCGTTGACGAAACCTCAAACGATAATAGTCATTTTCGCCATGGTAGTGACAACCGCTATATAAATGTCCTTGTGGAAGAAATCTCCACGGGTGTGGTTCATTGTGGGTTGTCAAATCTCCCTAGCAGCTCTTGAAGATTAAGTTCTCAGACTATGTCAAAACCTCGGTGCGCCGGGATTGGAGGTCACCCCTGTGAGTCATAAAAGTTGCAGAGTCAAACCATTACTAAATACCTTAGAGAGGCCAACTTTTATTTTCTAGGGATGTATGCATGATTGCAAAACTCTTTGAAAACGTATGCAAATAGCTCTCTTAGGGATTAACACAAACTAAGTCACTTGATTGTTCATGCGCAAGGTTGCTTTTTCCCTTGCTCATTGTTTTCAGACGTGCTTAAAATCACTTGCTTGCTGTTCTATGTGCCTGTTTATCTGCCTGGTTCTTGGAACGATAAAAAATTTGGTCAAAATCAGTCGCTGTTGTGAAACTGTTCTGTCCTTTCGCGCGAAATTATTTGGGTCTCGCGCGAAATCATCTAGCTCTCACGCGAAGCCATTTTGTCCTCGCGCGAAATTAAATTTCTATTGTGCATCTTTGCGCGATCCGGTAAACATTCTCACGTGAAATTAAAAACTGTTACTAACCTTCATGCGAGACAGAAACATTTTCGCGCGGCTTGTAAAACTTCTTCGCGAGACTCGTAAAGGTTTTTCGCGCGAGACTTAGTATCAGCATTAATAATCTGGGTCTTTTCTAGCTATCTACGACCTACATGTTGTCCTTTTCTGCGTTCATTTATCGCTCTCTATTTGCAAACAGTCCTGAAACAACGACACTTTGCTTAGCTGAAGACTTGTGTCTTATACCTTGACTAGTCTCGTCTCATAAGTAATTTTGGTCCTCATCTTAATGCTTGTCATACTTTGTGTCGCAATGGTCATAATCTCTGGCTATTCTAGCCTTTAAATCAGACCATTTGTGCCTTAGTGAACAACATTCTTGCTATTATCTTGTCCTTTTTTGAGACTCAATCTTAGTGTAGTCCTTGTCCAGGTTCTAGCTTCTTGTCCTTGCCTATGACTGTCACAACCAGAAGCAGCAACGTGTTTTATCCTAATAACATTAGATGTGGTCATGCTAGGGGTCGTAATCGCGACAGAGGTAGCTTACCTTTCGCTATGCAATCTATATCCAGTTTGGCTAGTGAGGCATCTTCACGATCTTCCTCACCTGCAAGGTCATCTCAAGTTCAATGAACATTTTCCAACTTGCAACAAATTAGGAATCCTTTTTACAAAGAGGATACTGAGATAGGTAGAAGTCCTACATTCCCAAACACAATGTATGATCCTTTCTCCACGGACCCTTTTGAAACAGAACATACAGAAACTGAACAAGTTTCTATAATGACTAATCGTGAACCTGAACGGGGTAGTCATAGTCGATATCAAGAACAACTTAGGGATGACAAGGAGAAAGAGAAAGAATATGACATTGATGAGGAACAGGAAGAGGTGGAAATCCTTCCTGAACACATAGCAAAATGTCGAAGAGACAAGAACTTTCAGAAGGTCAAGGGAATCCTACTCAACGAAGAGAAAGAAAAGTACTTTCTCAAACTCGCCCAAGAGGGAGCTAAACTGCCCACACATTTCAATGTGGAGACTATTATCACACGTGAAGAAGAAACTGAGACCGCTAAACTCCAAAAACAACTGAAAATTATGCAAGACCAATTGGCTCAGATGATGCATGAGAAAGAGAAACCCAAAAAGACATACACATTGGATGCTCTTTGTTCATTCCCATTTGACAAAAGTATAAACATGTCACCTTTCCCACGAGGCGTAGAACTACCCAGATATGACAAGTACTTTGGTACTACTAATCCCCAAGATCACCTGCAGGAATTTGGTGCTTTGTTTATGGAATTTATACATAATCAAACGTACCTTATGCATTTATTCCCTAGAAGCCTAGGTGGTCAGGCTTTGGAGTGGTTCTCACATTTACCTCCTGGTATCAAGACGTTTGACGAAATTGCTAATTCATTTGTTCAGCAATATTCTCATAACATTCAACATCATGTAAATATTCGAGATCTATGCAACCTTAAACAGAAGGTTGGTGAGCCTTTTCTCACTTTCCTCCAACGGTGGAGACAACTTTACACTAAGTATTCCCGTAAAATCCCAAAAATGGAGAAGCTCGACATTTTCACTGATAACCTCTTACTTGATTTCAAGTATAGAGTCCAACTACAAGGTCCACGTACCTTTGAAGACATGATTACACAAGCTATCCGTATCGAAGAATTTATGGTCAAGAAAGGTGAGCTCACTCTTCAGAGAGACTCAAAACAAGGTTCCACTTCCAATAGGGATAAAACCAAACATGTCAACAAGAACCGAGAAATTGTACATGATGGGGTTGTTGATAATGTCACACCAAAACCTGCTAAAGCAACATTTAATCTCGCAGATTGCCTCAAAGTGGCCAAAAATGCTGAGAAGCCTCCTCCTGACAATAAGGCATCTGGGAACAAACTAAGAAACTCATGGGCAACACGACCCAAGTGAGAGTATACGCCTTTAGGAGAACATTTGGATGTGGTTTACAAAATATTGCTACAACACAAGCTTATCTCACCAATGGATAACCCTCATCCCTATGATCCACAACCATGTCCACCATGGTGGAATGAGACCTCATTTTGTGAGTATCACCAAAACAAGGGACACAAAACCAGCAACTGTATAAACTTGCGTCATAAAGTCTAGGACATGATTGATGCTGGTGAACTTGTGGTTGATGGACATAACAAAAACTCGGACCACAAGGCGTTCAAAGAGCCTTTACCAGCTTATGAAAAAGGAGAGACTTCGAAACCAAAACCCTACAATAAGGTCAACTATACGTATTCCAATGATGACAATGTCATTCACATGGTTGAACCTGTAGATTCTGAATACTGCGACATTATTACCATAAAGGGGAAGCAAGATGACGACAAACCCAAGACACCATTTGTCTTAAGAGGCCCTATTTCCAATAACATGGATAATGCATCCTCACAACATTGTGCTAACGCTGTTACTCGCTCTCATGCGAAGTTGGTGCTCAAAGGCCCTACACCTCCTATTTCAAATCTTGAACAACACAAGGACAAAACCCTTGCTGGTCCATCCGGTAAAGGTGCAAAACACACAACCAACTTGACTGCAACCAGTTATAGTGTTCTAGATCAATTGAAATGAACTAATGCTCACATTTTCATATTTGAGCTGCTTAAGATCTCGCCTACTCATAGGCAAATTCTGGACAAAGCCCTCACTGAGGCAAACGTTCCTCAAGATCTTGATCTTGAGCGATTTCAATCCATGGTAGGTCACCTGAACTCACCTCATCTTATGACCTTCTCCGAGGAGGATGACAAATCACTCAATCACCCACACAATCAACCTCTACACATAGAGGTTATGATCCACCAGACACGTGTTTGTCGAGTACTCATTGACAATGGCGCTGGCCTAAATATTGTTTCTGCTGCTCTGCTTAGAAAATTGGATTATTTTGAGGATTTTGTTGATCCTCGACAAAAGATCACTATTAAAGCATACGATGAAGTAGAGCGAAAGTCACTAGGTCTTGTGACTTTACCAATTCACGTCGATCCTATCGAAAGGGATGTCACCTGTCAGGTGCTTGACATTCCCTTAGCCTACAACATTCTGTTGGGATGGCCATGGATACATGAGATGCGCGATGTGCCATCCACATACCACCAATGCATTAAATTCCCATTTCATGGCTCTGAAGTTACTATTCCTGCCACTACTAGCTACACTTGCAATATGCTCAAAGATGTTGATTTTTTCGTCCCTGCTAACCATGAGTCTACTGATTGTCACAACAATAAGTTGAAACAAATTGAGTAGTCATTTAAATTGAAAGAAACTGGTATGGGAGAGTACCACATGGAACCAGTGCTGTCATTAACATCTATTCTAGAGTCCCCTTGACATTTTGGGAGACCCTCAGACGCAAAGAAGCCATTCGTGTTGACACCTCAGACCAAGTTTAATGGCTCTTTTGTCAAAGCTACAGTTCCCTTAGAAGATGAAAGTGAAAATAGAGCCATTGCTGCATGGCTTTACAAAGAAGAAGCTCCAGTGGACCTAACAGAACAAGCTCGCGAAATCACTCCTAAGAAGTATGGACCTGGTCTTAAGCTTATGAAGCGTTTTGGTTACAAGGGAACCAACCCTATTGGGTGCAATAACAATGGTTTAATAGATCCTATCAAAGCAACATCTTGAAGCAATAGTGACACAATTGGCCTAGGGTTCAAGAAGGCCCCTTTCCATTTGGGATCCAATAAATTCATACCCGTACTTGAGAGTTCATCTGAAAATGAGTCATAATCTGAGTCAGGTACTCGAGAGGAAGAATCTGATGATGAGGATTCTTACCCTTATCCTATTCCTTATGATCTTGCTAAATTCTTTGCTGAGCCAGATGACTTTGTGCCACGTGTTAACACTATAGATGATACTAGTGATTCTTCTGAGGACAATGCTGAGCAACTCAAATATCATTCAGATAAGGGAGAATCTAGTCAGTCATGCCATATTGAGTATTTGTGTAAGAATCCAGAGGCTGAAGGAGAGTATGTCCCTATCACTGTTGGGGAGTTCTATAGTCTCTCACCATGTAGCACTGATTCTCATGAATATGAATTTGATAATCTTTTAGAAGTGACTACTGATAAAGACATTGATTGAGTGCATGTCTATGAAAATCAAATCGAAGTGAGTGAAACGTCTAGGGTTAGGTCATGGGGGTCTGATCCAACTAGTGTCCTAGAGTCGTCAATTACTAACGTTCGTACTTTGAGGCGTTTGAATACACCTCTGGATGAGGTCGCTGTAGGTCTCGAATTGCTGGTCCATGCATTTAATGACTATACTGTGAACGCAATTGAACCAACCACTACTCTCTCGCACATCTCTAGCTTATAGATTGGAACCCCAATGCATCTAACGAAGTCCCCACGTTCCAGAATGACTATGCTCTTGCTTGTTACCTAAACACTATCAAACCTGTAACGTCTTGCACCAATGAGCAGAGCATCAACATGACTGAGGCCGACATCAAATATCTCTGTCACATAATTAAGAAGAAAAAATGCAAGAGGTCCGATGGTGAAAACCACATTGTGGCAGTGTCGGATCCCAAAAAAGTAAAAATAAAAGACGTATCCAAGGGTGAAAACCTCTCTGAGGCACCCGCGGATGAGATATTTGATGTCATTCCCAGTCACTTTCAAGAGAGATCATCAGTGTTAATAGAGCCGACACAGCCAATTAACCTGGGCACAAAAGAACATCCTCATGTGATACATTAGTGCAGTCATTGTCACTTGAAGAGAAGGAACAATTCATTGCATTTTTCAAGGGAAAGAAAATAAATTTTGCCTGGACATATTCTGACATGCCAGGATTGGATCCTGATCTTATTATGCATCACTTGTCCATAGCACCAAGCATAAAACCAATTAAACAGAAGCTTCGAAAAATGCATCCTCATGTTGCATTGCTCGTCAAAGCTGAATTAGAGAAACTTCTGAAGGTTGGTTTCATTCGTGCAATTGATTATGCTGAATGGATATCCAATATTGTCCCTATGTCCAAGCACGATAAGTCTATCAGAGTTTGTATAGACTTTCGTGATCTTAACTTGGCATGTCCTAAAGACGACTTTCCACTCCCTAATATTGATATGATTGTGGACATGACAAATGGCTATGAGATGTACTCACTTATGGATGGTTTTTCTGGATACAATCAAATAAAAATTGTGCCAAAAGATCAAGAGAAAACAACTTTCACATGTGCATGGGGAACCTTTTGTTGGAATGTGATGCCATTTGGTTTAAAGAATGCTGGAGCTACATATCAGCGGGCTGTTGCTACAATTTTCCATGACATGATGCATAGAACCATGGAGGACTATGTTGATGATACCTTGGTCAAAAGCGCTAAACGCAATACTCATTTGCACGATTTGGGTCTCATCCTAGATCGTATGGAAAAATTCAGTCTTCGGCTCAATCCTAAGAAATGCGCATTTGGTGTTACATCAGGAAAATTGTTAGGATATATTGTTTCTGCAAAGGGAATCGAAGTAGATCCAAAAAAAGTACAAGCAATAATGGACATGCCACCACCTCGGAACATCAGTCAGATGAGAGGACTACAGGGAAGGCTTCAATCTATTCGCAAGTTCATTTCACAATTGGCGAATAAATCACAACCCTTCACAAAGACCTTACATAAGGGTCTGAAATTCAATTGGAGCCAGGATTGTGAGCAAAGCTTAACATAGATTAAACAATATCTTGTCAATCCACCAATCCTGATGCCTCTTATGCATGGGAAGCCTTTGCTTTTATACATTTCAGCCACTGAAACATCTTTTGGAATCCTGTTGGCTCAGGAAGACAATGACAACAAAGAAAGAGCTATTTATTACTTGAGCCGAACATTGGTCTCTTATGAGAAAAACTACAACATTATTGAGAAAGCTTGCTTGGTAGTTGTCTTTGCTTCCCAAAAGTTGAGACACTACATGCTTGCCCATACTACACAGCTTGTGGCTAAAATAGATCCATTAAAGTACTTGCTTAGTAAGGCAGCTCTCACAGGAAGATTGGCTAAATGGGTCATGATACTAAGTGAGTTTGACATCCAATATGTTGAACGCAAAGCTATAAAGGGACAGGCAATTGCAGACCAGCTGGCCGAGGCACCCATACAGAGTCTTCTACCAATAAACATTGGTTTCCCAGGTGAGTCAATTCTAACACTCACTCATCATACATGGGTTATGTTCTTCGATGGGTCCTTCACACAACAAGGATCAGGTGATGGATTACTCTTCATTACACCACAGAGATACTCATTGCCCAAAGCGTACAAGATTCTATTTCCTTGTACAAATAACATTTCTGAATATGAAGCTTTGATCAATGGTATGAAAATTGTAGCTAAATGGAGAGTAGATCAGTTGGATATCTTCGGTGACTCTCAGCTTGTCATCAACCAAGTAAATGATGGTATCAAACAAAGGGTAAAAAACTAATTCCTTACAAATGCATGGTTGATGACTTGACAAAATATTTTGCACACATCACCTTGCAACAAGTTCCACGCGCAGATAATAAAATGGATGACGCCATGGCTTCTCTGGCCTCCCTTCTACAAATGCCAGAACATGATCTTCGACATGAGTTCTTGGTGGAAGCATTACACTACCCAGCCTATGACACACCTGATTCCAGGATGATTTGTTCTATTATAGGACAAGAATCATCCCGCTACCATCACATCTATTCCTACCTTCGTAATCAAACCATTCTAGAAGGTCTGACCTGGAATGAGAAATGTTACCTAATCCGTAACGCTTCACATTATGTCATTATTGCTGATGATCTGTATAGGAGAGTTCTCGATGGAACACTCCTTAGGTGTTTAGAACCCGACGAGTCCAAACGCGCACTAATTGACGTTCACGAAGGCATTTGCGAATCTCATTCCAATGGCCTAACACTAGCTAGCAAACTCCTTCGTGCCGGTTACTACTGGCCTAAAATGGAGCAAGAAGCTGTTAAATATGCTAGGTCCTGCAAGCATTGTCAGCTACACGAGAATCTCATTCACGCTCCATCCAGAGAGCTGATTCCCTCTACTACGACATGGCCATTTCAACAATGGGCCTTTGACTTGGTGGGGCAGATTCACCCAACCTCTTCCAATGGACATAAGTTCATTATCACCGCTACAGATTATTTTACAAAATGGGTAGAGGCAGTCCCTCTCACAATTGCTGATGGCAAAACTGTAGCGCTTTTAATCACAAACTACATCATTTGTAGATATGGTATACCGTCCTCAATCATTATTGACAATGGAGGACAGTTCAAAAATAAAGACCTTAAGGAACTGTGCAAGAAATTCAAGATCACACAACATTGGTCTTCCATTTATTACCCCCAGGATAATGGCCAAGCTGAGGCATCCAATAAGGCGATCCTCAAAATTCTTCATTGCACAGTCAGTAAGTCAGGGAGAGACTGGCATCTCCAGATCAATCCATCCCTATGGGCATATAGGACAAGCATTAGAACTCCAACAGGCACGACTCCTTTTGCGTTGGTATATTGGGCGGATGCTATGCTTTCGATAGAGGTCAAGATTCCTACCTTGAGAATCTCTATGAAAGGCCTTATCATTGATGATGACTACAGGATAGCTCGGCTTCAAGAGCTTGTGTTACTAGATGAACAATGACAAGTGGCCTGTGATCATCTACGAGCATATCAACAAAGAATGGCACGAAGCTACAATAGGAGAATTAGGCCATGTGACTTCCAGCTGGGTGATCTCGTCCTGAGAGAGAATCCTAAGAATCAACAACAACGAATGCAAAAGGGAAAGTTTGAACCAAACTGGCTAGGTCCTTACATCATTACTACAGTATATGGATCTGGTGCCTATCAGCTTTCCACAACTGAAGGAGAAGTGCTTAAAGAGCCTATGAACACTCTCCACCTGAAGTGGTTTTACAGTTGATTCAATCTCAACAAGCTCTCTGTACATATCTAAATGTCCTAAAAAAAATCTAAAAATCAGAAAAAGTCCTAAAAAATAAAAAATAAAAAAATAAAAAAAATTGAAAAACAAGAAAAGTGCCATTGGTGAAAACCTGAAAATAGGTATCATGGTAGCAAAAAAAGGAGAATCCTGCCAAGAAGGTGAAAACCTGATAAATAGGTGCCTCTTGTTCCCAATGCTCCATCTTGTAGCACATCTTCTGGCTATTCTATATAGTTGCTTTCATGCTTTTCTTGCTCATGTATCCATGGATTGAGTCTTGTCATAGCTCGGGGGCATTACCCCCTTAGTGTCACTTTTTTCGAGATTCTCCTTATAGAATCTCCTTTGTGACAGTCACCAATGGTTCTCACTATGTCTGCCTATTGTCACAAGTGTCACTCTTTTCAAGATTCTTCTCATAGAATCTCCTTCATGACAGTTACTAGTGGTTCTCACTATGTCTGCCTACTGTCACAAGTGCCACTCTTTTCGAGATTCTCCTCATAGAATCTCCTTCATGACAGTAACCAGTGGTTCTCACTGCGTCTGGCTACTATCACAAGTGTCACTCTTTTTGAGATTCTCCTCATAGAATCTCTTTCGCGACAGTCACCAGTCATTTTGACTGCATCTGCCTACTATCGCTAGTGTCACTCTTTTCGAGATTCTCCTCATAAAATCTCTTTCACAACGGTCACCAGTTGTTTCAGCTGTGTCTGTCTATTGTTCCTAAGTCATGTCTCCAGATTCCTTTATGGAAAATCTCTTGCATTAGTCACCAGTCATCCTGGCTGTGTCTGTCTACTGTCGCTTAGTCCTTCTTAGGTTCTTCATCGTGAAGATTCTTCTTTGACCTCAGTCACTAGTCATTCTGACTGCATCTGCCTACTGTTGTCACCCTACTGAAGAGATTTCTTTCTTACATGTTCTGGACATTAGCACTTGACATCAATCTCGAAAACATTGAACTCAAAAAAAAAATGATATACTTGTTTGGATATGTTGAGCATTTTCTTTGTTTGCTTTGTTTTTCTTTATCATATCTCCTCGAGCAACTCGATGATGTCATCTTCGACTAGAGAAGTAATGACTAGGGGCATGATCTTTTTCTTTGCTTTTTGTTTGCGGTTTAGTTCCAATAAGTTGATCTATTCTATAAGAGGGGTGTCCACTATAAGAGCCTCCATCTTGTATTGGATGGCCATGTGTACCTCAACTCCTTTTATACAGATACGTCAATGACATTGGTTCTTCTCCTTGTTTGTTGAGTGAACTCTTCATGCTATAGTACATACTGATACTCATCCTATTAAGTGAACGTATGGGTCACTGCGAGTATATCTAGCACACTTCTGTCTCAGGTTACGAACACAAGGGTCGTTGCAGATAGAATGAATACTGAATACTTAGCATAAGAGGAATCTCCTGTGTGTTTGGTGTGCCTATCATGCAAGCAACATTCAGGTCATCCTAGCATTTATGCTTTGATGCTTATGTTAACTTGCTACATTAAAAGGGACAAATGTTCTGGTCATTCTAGCTTCTTGTGCCTTGAATGCTTACATTTAATCTTAACATCCCAATAACGTATGTTATATTCATACTTTCATGATTGCAATGTCAGTTGGAGTTGTATAACATACGAGCTTTATTTTATATCCAGTGATGATAAATCATCGAGGCTTGGTAACCAAACCTAGGTTTGCATTTAACATAGTCTTGCATTACATACTTCATTTGCATTAGCATGCAATTCGATGGTAATTCTATTCATACTCCACATGCATCAGATTCCTCCATGGCTGCACAAGCGTTTGGTTCGTCGATTCTTTCTCCTCAATGGAATACCTGTGACTGTCAAACAAAAATGCGCAACACTACGTAAGATGTCAGTTCATACATATGCGTTCTGTCTAAGTACAACATACATCTCATGTACATCAAAGAAAAACAAAACAAATAATGACATGTACACAGGAATACTCGGCTTAAAATCTCGTATATATATATATATATATATATATCAAAGAATGGGTCAGTACAAAAATGGGTGCTACTCGAGCGCAATCGATCAAAAATGATACATGCGGTGCTGGCACACCAATTGATACATAGCCAGAGATCAAAATCAAAACTCAGACACAGAGCATCTAACTCTATCCCAAACCCTCTCCTCCAAGAGGAGCGGGAGGTGCAGGGGCAGCAGGTGGTGGAGGCGGTGGTGGCATATCCGACCTGATAGGAGGTTGTGCACCTCCAAACTCTCGCGCATACTGAGAGAATCACTGAACCTGCAATGTCTCATCAGGTACTGCACTAGTATATGCCACATAATAATATGCTGGCCAAGCTGACTGAAAGTGGATCTCATCCTGTGCTAGCTCCAATCTCCGCTCTGCAGTCTTCGCGCGCTCTCTCTGAAAATTTGTCTCTCAGTGTCGCTCTACCAACTGTGCATCCCTGACTGCCAATGCAATCTGCAACTCTCCCAATTGTCGGGAGGTTGCACGAACCCGCTCTCAGTACTACCATACCGCATCCTGTATCCTACCTACCGGCTGATCCGACATATCCTCATCAACCGTCTCAGGTGCCTGCTGTGGTGGAGGTACATGTGGCTGAGGCACCTGCTGCTGTGGGACCTCCTGCTGAGGGGCCTACTCCTCTGTCCTTTGCCTCCTCCACTGACTGTGTCCTGCCCCACTGCCCCTAGCACCTGGGTCTGATCCCATCTGACGTGGGGGAATAGGCATCTGTTGTACTCGGTGCTGGACCTGTGGTGGCAACTATGGCTGTGCCTGCTACTGCTGGGGCACCTGTCCTTGTCCCTGTCCTTGTACCTGCCCTGCCATCCCTACTGGATCTGTAAAATGTGGGTATGTATGACTGATAAAAAATGCCTGATATGCAAGCGTCATCTCGACATCTGTTATCGCTAGCAGGTAGTCCCACTAAACTGCAGC
Organism: Cupressus sempervirens; assembly: GCA_028749045.1. Classification (NCBI taxonomy): domain Eukaryota; kingdom Viridiplantae; phylum Streptophyta; class Pinopsida; order Cupressales; family Cupressaceae; genus Cupressus; species Cupressus sempervirens. The sequence goes on from CM053789.1 coordinate 548,928,873, forward strand.
TAGGCTGTGGATGTCTATCATGGATCATCTTGGATCCATCTGTGGAGGCCATCCCCACTCAATATCCCTCTGCACCCTGGCATAGGCATAGTACTCAGCTGAAATATCCTATGGTCGGCCATACTGTCGCCACACTCGTGAGATCACGAATCTCTCTATGACTGATGTCATCTTGCCTGCTAGCGGTCGAGAACTAAACATCCAGGGCAGCTCTCTGGGGGCGTCATCCCAGTCCTCTGTCTCTCTCCAGGGTCGCCATATAATAGACACCCGATCATCGAGATGTGTCCGCTAGTGCTCAGTCTTACCCAGGTGGGCTTGGGTAATATGCCCTTGATATCTGCAGATGTAGGGCTCCATAGGCTCCTGGGCATCCTCAAAAATCGGCCTACATACAGGGAGATGCTCCCAAGCCCAGATCTGTAGAACATAAACTCCTACTGCCATGGTCTTCTTCTCATGGAAGACGACCTCGTGCATCTCATGGAAAAGGTGAACCAACATGCACTGACCCCATCCAAAGATCTCTGGTGCCTCCAGCATCCTGCGAAGCATAACACCCATCCACACTCCAACCCATGCTATCCCCTGTCAGGACATAGGAAACAGCTCAAAAATATACCCAACATGGATGCCAGCATGTTTTTGGGTCCATAAGTATGCATCAAATCATCCTAGCTGATGGCCCTGCCTCTCGGTAGCTCTCTCCCGAATACAATGGAAAGTGCCTCTGTCCCTAATCGAGGCACTGTATCATAGATGACTCGGGCACCGTGAAATGGGATCCTCAGTATCCTCCATATATCCTCCGAGGTAATCGTCATCTTACCCATCGGAAAATGAAATGTGTTCGTCTTCGAATGGAAATGCTCTACCAAAGCAGTCAGTAAGCTGTGATTCACCATCACGGCTAGAATTCGGCATAGTGAAGACAAACCCAATCGGACAATGTGTGCCCGATCTGTGTCATCCAAACTCTGCAATAACTCTCCATATGGCGAATAATGAGATCTAAATGAAATGTCTCCGAAGACCTCCTGCACACACAACAACAAAAAAAACAACAAACAAACGATCAGTATCAAGTCGAAACGAAGCATCAAAAAGAATAAAATGCAATTTCTAAGTGCGAAATCACAAAAACTGTCGTAGAATTTTGCGCAAGATTCGTAAAATCTCGCGCAAAGATGTTCAGTTTCGCGCAAAACAGTTATTTCTTCGCGCGAAGAATCTCACCTTCGCACGAAAAAAGAGATTCTCGCGTGAAAATAGAGCTTCCCGTGCGAGAAACGAGATTATCGCGCGAAACACAAATCGCCTCGCGCGAAGAATCCCCATCTTCGTGTGAAACCAAAATTATCCCACGCGAAGATCCTCAGGCCACGTGCGAAGAAACAACGCATCCTGTTTATTCGCGCGAAGAAAGAAGATCTTCGCAGGAGAAGAGATCGGTCTCATGCGAAGAAAGAATTGACAAGCCTAAAATATGCTAAAAACATGCAATAAATGACCTAGAAATGCGTAAAAATAAAAGTACGAAGATGGAAAATTGATGACTCATCGGTGGTCTGTAGTCTGCTGGTCGACTGTGTCGTCTGGAGTGCTCAAAACGATGATATCTCACGTTCACTGCCATGTCTCTACCAGAGCTCAAAATCACTACAAGACAAAAGCACAAATGAATTGAAAATGACCCTTCGAGCCCTTATATAGGTGTTGACCAAATTTTTTGAAGTACTGATATTTGTGCGAAAATCACACCCCTGGCTAATTGGACCATTCTGGATCCATTTTCGAGATCAAATTTGAAATCTGACACACCTAAGAGCCTTAAAAATGTATTTTAAAATTTTGGGGACCGACGTGATCGAACGCTTGTGCAGCCCAAATCTTTCTGATACTTTATGATTCTTGGAATCCTTTCAACTTTACATTCTTCATATTTATTTTGAAAATGGTCAACTTAAGTCAACTGTGGCTGAATCTGGTCAACTTTTGGTCAAACTTGGTTTTTTGCGACTTCGCAATTATTTCAAATCAACCCAATCTTTAGATCGTTCTAATCTCTTCTAGATTTTGCTGACATGATATACTGATTCAAATCATATTTCTGGTGTGTCATCTTTCGATTTCGCTCCCGAGGGGGCAAGATGATTACATCATTGAATACTTAATGCTCGGGGCATCTTGTTCCCTTTTATTTGGCATCTTTGCCATCTATCACTTGGGGCATCTAATCACTCGGGGCATCTTGTTCCTTTCTATTTGGCATCTTTGCTATCTATCCTATCTTTTCATCAACTGATCAATCTTATAACAACTCTTCTCAGAGTTCGATGGATAGGTATTGGGACAGTCTAAACCCCGACTCCTAAGGATCAAGCCTTGTTCTGGGGATGATTCTATGACTTATGATTGGACCTTGTTATCTTTTATCAATCTCAGGTATCTAGGTGTTCTATCTAGATCCTTGAAGGTTAAGCTTCGTGCTGGAGATAATCTTCTAAATGTTTTCAATTCTAGGTATCTAAGTGTTCTATCTGGATCCTTGAAGATTAAGCTCTATTCTGGAGATAGTCTTCTAAATGCTTTATCACTCTCGCGTATCCAGGTGTTCTATCTGGATCCTTAAAGGTTAAACTTCGTTATGAAGAAACCTTTTAAATGCTTATCAATTTTAGGTATCTAGACGTTCTGTCTAGATCCTTAAAGATTACGCTTCGTTCTGGAGGTAGTCTTTTAAATGCTATCGATCTTAGGTATCTAAGTGCTCTACTTGGATTCCTTAGGATTAAGCTCTGTTCTAGAGATGGTCCTTAAAAAGCTTATCAATTGGTCTCCGTGTCATCACCTTCGGAACCAATCTCATGTTCGCATCATGCTTTCTGATTATCTTTGAATTGAACGTGCTGCTCACGCATTCATTCAAAGAGGGGAAAAATGTAATACCCCAAAATTGGCTCATTGCCATTATACCAATTCTGGTCTATTTCTGATAATTTCTAAAGTCCTATTCTAATAGGCAATTCTCATTCTGCTATTCACTACTTGACTTAATTGTCAGATGCAGAAAACCCTAATCTACATTCATCATATTTCTTATTTAATTCCTATAATACGTACTTATATTAGTCGTATTAAACCTACTTGATTTAATTATAATTTAATTATTAAGTATTTATACTTTAATTAAATTAAATTTTATCCTAAGGCTAATGTATTATAGAATTAAATTTATTTAATTTAATAAATACGCCTATCTTGATTAATTAAATTTAATTATTTAATTAAATGAGAAAGGTATTTCTAATTAATTAAACGAAATTAATTAATTAAATGGAGTACATACTTCTAATTAATTAAACAAAGTTATTTAATTAAATAGGAAGACATTCCTAATTAATTAAATGAAGTTATTTAATTAAATAAGAAAATTATCTCTAATTAATTAAAGATTATTTAATTAAATAGAAAAAGTAATTATGAGAGCATATCTCATTTTATTAAATTAAATATCTCAACAAAATCTCTTTTCAGTTCAAAAAGAGAAATTTTCAGTTCACTATTGATAAAAAATGAGTTAAATCAGTTAACTCCTTTTTCTACTCAAATTAAAACAGTTAACTCCTTATTTTACTCAAATTAAATTTGTTAACTCCCTTTAATTTGAGAATCTCCCTTTATGACTGAACCTCATCTTCAATCCTGATCGTTGATCCGAATCGATCTCAACCGTCGATGAATTCCAAGAAAGTCTATTTAAGAGACCCTCATCTCTTCATTTTGGAGAGGATGAATTGATTTGCTATCAAATTGCTATTGAAATTCATGCTCACATTTACTTACATTTCTTGCATACATTCTCATTCTTAGTTTAATCTCATTTTAGTTTAATCATGCATATGCTTAATCTAGTTTGCTTTATTTGTTCTTAGATTACATTGCATCTTTCATTCTAGATTAATCTGCATACTCATTCTTAGCTTAATTTCATTGACAAATCCTTCATTTTTAGAGGGTCTGGTTGCCTGCACCTTGATTCTGAGGATATTAACAGGCAAAATCCCTTTAGATAGAAGGCAACAGGTCGCTTTGCAGGTTGATTTTTGGATGGACAATCCAATGTTCATTCCGAGATGAATTCGCATACAATGACCGTGTTGAAGTGTGTGTGTGTTAGCAAAGGCCACATATTCACACATACAGATGTGAGAGCAATTTTCTTTGGGACCTAAGAATTGTTAGAGTTAGTACTATAGTTTGGGTGGTTCCACTGATTATCTTTTCGACTTCTGGCATGGTGAAGATGAGGTCGAAGTTGAGTGGAAGGAGTCTGATGTCTTCTTGGACTTATTTTGATTTTGATGGATTGCTCTTGTGTGTGGGATTTGGATAGTTGGTATGATGTATATCCTTGCACAATTGAGAGAGGTGATATAGATTGGCTTTTTGAGTTGCTTCCTTCTATGATGCTGACTCCTATTACACTTAGTGTTGGGTTACTCCACCATGTATAACATATTGGATTGGTGATTATGTCAATTTGGAAGGTATTATCTTCTCCATTGATACATATATTACAAGAGTTAGTGATACCAATGACATCACATATGTTTTTGTGATATCCCCGCTTTGTGAATATAATTTAATAATAAATAAATAATAAAAATCAAATAACTAAAATACAAGCAGCTACAGTAATATTGAGAGAGTTTTGCATTATTAAACATATAAGACAAATAGTTAAAAGGATATGAAGGTGACTTACAGTTCAATAGTCCAAACAGAATCAATGGTATATGAGGATCCAAAACATTAAAAGTAGTAGGAAGAAACGACATATTCAGATAAATGTACTGAATGTAATTAAAAGAATTCTTCAGCAAATATACAAACAATGACGTGTATTTATAAAAGACGAAAGGAACTACATCAGCATGATACAAAAGCACTACAGGAGCATGCCATCGTGTTAACCATTCTATTACAACTTAGACGCCTCCAACATGGACAGACTTGAAAATCATGCATATGTCGTCAGTTCTATGAAACATCAGAACTATTTATGGAGACTTGTATGTAGCAGTAACAACTACTTATCATGTTTGATGCAGTTGTGGAAGACGAACAACCTGCGTAAGTATCCATACTACAGAATGGGCAAATAGACAAGGACATGTCTGAAGGGGAACAACGATTATTTCCAAAGCATGTGCAACGGTGAATGAAAAGGTTTAAATCGCAAGTCAGAGATAATATTCCAGCGACACATCAGTAAGAGGTTGAAGTTTATCTTCTTAGAAGGAACTCGATATTTATAAAGTCAGAAACCAATTAAAATATTATGAAACCTGTCCCAGTCATGATACAAAAACACTCAGGTAGGGTATCAACTTGTAAGACGGCACACCATAATACAAATAAGGCAGAGTTTTTTACGACAGCTTCAGAACGATGTATAGTGCAGAGGTATGGTGTCATAGTGATAACGGAGAGCAGAGTCTCAGCGATTAATATCAAGTATTTAATATGAAGGATGAGCAATCACATTCAGAGGGCAAATAAATTTGGCTATTTAGAACTTGTCGTGGATTAATTTGAAGCCCGATAATCAAGTTGGGTGGATGTGCAACTACAAGCAGTGATATGATATTCAATTGGTAAATTAAAATGTGTTGTTAAAATGCAAAACAAAAGGGTTGATTGTTATTATTATTCCTAAAATTATTTATGAAGAGCCATCGGGTGTAAAAGGAAATGTTATACCTATTCATTGAAAAGTCACACCTTATGATATACAAGATATAAGTATGACTTGATTCATTTGTAAATGGGAGGTGAGGAGTATATGCTTTAAGGAATGCAACCCATGATATAAGTGACTATATATATCAATCACTACACGTTCAAGGTGTATTCCAAAGAACGACAATAATTTGTTTCAATATTGGCATATTTGTCATTATATGTGCCAGAATTTATATATCAGATATTTTAATTGTCATTATCCATTTGCCCTTATAGAACTGACATTGTCATTTTCAAATCATTGCAATTAGACATTGTTTGGTAAATGTATTTATAAATAGGTGAGATTACTCCATTATTTTCCATTACTTGCTTTACAAACATATCTATTTGTCTAATTAAATAGTGAAATTGGAGCTATAATCACAACATTCAAAATATTGTAAATAGGGGACATTACAGTTTTCACTTGGGATCCAAGTGAAGCATTCACATGGATCGTTATATATCTGGGAGTTGGATGGAGAATTTTTCTTCATACTATTCTCATTAGATTTTGGCATACTATTTGAGCTTCCACCACCACTTGATGTTAGAGGTGCACATGGTTACAATTGGAGTGAGGTACATCAGTTGGATACATACAATTTTCTTTTATGATAGTAGTACATGACATGTTGTCTTGACTAAGTAAGCACATGAGATGTTTTGGGATCCTAGAATTCAGTTGATTAGTATTTTGGTTCATGTTGACTTACTTCACGACTCCAAGGTCAGAGATGTTTGGGTAAGGCCACAACAATGATTCCCACTTTTCATCACGAAGAAATTAGATGAAAAGTGGGAAAATCATCTTTTAGGGTCTTCGAATGAAGCCCCCCTAGGGCTTCATTCAAAGTTGTGGTCCTAGGGGCTTCATTCAAAGCCCCTTGTGCCAATTGCCACAGGGGCTTCGAACGAAGCCTTAGGGCTTTGAGTGAAGCCCTAGGGCCAATTGGTGGTCAAAAAGTGGGCTAGGGGGCTTTGTTTGAACCCCCCTAGGGCCAATAGGTGGCCAATGAGTGAGCCAGTGGGCTTCGTTCGAACCCCCATGGGGCCACCTGGTGGTTGAAAAGTAGGCTAGGGGGCTTCGTTTGAACCCCCCTAGGGTCACCCAAATAAACCATTCAAAGCCCCCTCATCTGAAGCCTCTCCAAGGGCTTCATTCGAAGCCCATTGGAAGGTCCCAAAATTGGAAATTTTACAAATTTACTCAAATTTCTAACAATTTTTTTCCCTTTTGAGGGTTAAACAAGGGCTAAACAGGCCCAAATTTTAAAACTAAATATAGAAAATTTTTGTACTTTGAATAAGCTTTCCAATGACTATATTTTTAGTATATATTGTGTTTATCATGATGTTTAATTTTTGGTTTTATTAAATATAGGTTGTTTGGCCATTTCACAGATCTAGATTTGAAGCTTCGAGAAAAATAGAAAATGAGAAAATAAAAAAATTCAAAAATATGTCCATCAAAGTTATGTGTGTTACCTTTCTAGAAAATCAAGAAAAAATTATTTCGATAAATACAACTCAAATTATATTGATAAAAAAAAAGTTATGTCTAAGTTATTGTTAGCATCACTTTGTCACTAAATAAAATCTTTGTTTTTTAACAAAGTTGAATGAAACCAACTAAACTTGCTAGATATTGATGTTACTATTCTATCCTAAAAAGAATTTTATCAATATCATTTAAACAAAAAAAGTTATCTTGATCAAACGACTCGTCACTCTTTGAGAATACTGATTTCATATAAACCACTTCTCAGAGGAGATGAAAAAATAGACTTCAACTGAATTTTTTAAAAGAACTAAAAAATACTTTTAGAAACTAGATAGAAAATTCTAAGTCACTAACTAGTTTACATCATCATCAAATTCTTTACAGTCTTGTAGCAATATGCATTTGAAAATCAAGTATCAAATTTTTGTTAAAAATATCTACTTTAGTGTCAAACTTGGCCAAAATGTGGGAACCATTACCATGGCCTTACTCAGTTGCACCAATGTAGCAAAACAAATGGGCATAACATTAGTCATGAGGAAGATGTGGGATCCAAGCATTTGGTTTCAGTAGTTAGATGCATATTGTTTAAGCGAAAATGATCTTTGGGAAGGGAGGACTGTAATGTCCTCTTTTCTAGGTTAGTAAAATTTGATGTCATTAGCCATTTTGTCTTAGTACCGTGGACTAACCAAAACTTCTCAAGGATCAAATTGAGTTTTGGCTTCAGCAGTTCTAGTTTTTGGTTGATAAGAGTTGTTTTAGTGGGGTTTTCAAATTCTTACTATTTATAGTAAGTCGAAAGGCTCGACATTCATAGCATTTTAGTGTTGGATTAGAAGCATCTGGCCAAGATCTTTCCAATAAGCTATCATTCAATTTCATAAGGTTCAAATGGTTTATTAATAAAGTGACTTCAAAATATAATTGAATATTATTAAATGTGATGCAGGAGCATCATGGGTTTGCTCGATGACTACTTTGGAGGTCTTGGATGAATGTTTGGTAGTTGCTTTGGAGGTAATTTGTGTGTTTACCGAGAGTGCTCGGTTAAGCTTTGGTTCATGCTTGGTGACTGAAGGAGATTGATCATCTTTGGATAGTTCTTGGTTGGAAGAAATGTGGCCTCACCAACAAACTCGGTAGATGAATGGACTCGGTGATCTTGGGGAAGCTCGATCATCAAAAGGAGCTCAATTATGCTTGGTGGATTGAGGATTTGATATTCAAAAGTAGTTCTTCTAATGCTTGATCATGTCTTGGTCTTGTTTTGATCGAGTAATATTTGTTTGATTTCTAGTGTGAACCGACTTTGGCATTTACTTTGGTTGTGTTTATATAATTTCTATTGTGAGCCGACTTGTGGCTCAACATGTATTTAATGTAAGGGTTAATTTAATTTGTATCTTGCTAGGCCAACTTGTGGCTTAGTTGGGTATAAGTAAGGGGGTCTTGTGGAGTCTTAGGGTATTCATTCAAGGGAGTAGATCTTGAGTCATTATTCAATGCGAGATCTAGCATGGATAAAATGGAGTAGCTGAGTAAGTGAAGTTCTCCTAAGTGTGTGGACACAACACCGAATGTGAGGCAGTTTACACCTGGATCTTGGGTAAATTTTGAGAAGAGCTAGTAGTTGCGGCTTGGGAAAAAGGAGATTGCTTGGTGGGCTTGGGAGCACAAGTTTAAATTTTCTTTGGAGGTTTCTATCGAAGTGTGGATCTAGACTAGCTAAGTTTTGGGTTGGATCACAAGGGGTCTTGCAAAAATAATTTTTTAATTTCTATTGTATTTGGCCAAAACCTGGAAGGCCTTACAACTGGGCACATTGCATGCAAACAATTATTTTATGAATCAAGTATTGTGAATTGGTATCCAGATCTTGCAGTGTTGTTTTTTTGCGTTGTGTGGTTATTTATTGGGGACTTGGACATCTCCTTTAGTGATTCTCCTGCCTTGCACTGCGTCAGATTGTATCAAAGCACAATTTTTCTTGATTTTTTAGACATATCACCAAAGTTGAGGTAGTTTTCACTAGGACTTTGGGTTGAGAGGAGTTGATTTGAGAAGATCTTGATCTTGTTTATCTTGTGGCGGATTATTATTTTTGGAGTTCTAAATATGTTGGTTGTAAGGTGGAAGATCATGGTTCTGACTTATAATTGTAGAGGACTTATAGATGGTTCGATGGATGCAAAGATGGAAGGTTGATCTTGTTGGGGCATGATCGTAGAGAGTTTGTGTGATGTGTATTGCAGATCCGTGTTCCAAGACTTGTGATTTTTTCCTGGTTGTTCATGCGAGGTGGTAGGTTGCGATATGACTTGTAACAATTTGGGTTTGTTACAAGGTGTGGGAAAAATTTAATGCAGAGGGTTTGCAAAGATCTTGGAAGATGTCTTCGAGAAGATTGGACCCTAGGATGATTGCGAATCTCCATGATGTGGTGGAGAAGAAGTTTTCATAGATGTTAGCTTTGTTGGAAGCTAGATTGACTGATTGAGTTAAGGAAGGAATGGTTGAGTTTCACATATGTTTATGGAGTTGGAGTCTACCAATCTGAAAGAGAGTTGTCTAGCTGGTTAAAAGACTTGTTTGAGAGAGAAAAGGGCATGGCAAGGTCGAGGTGGAAGTTGGTTTTGTTGATTAGTTTGAGGAGTCTGATGTAGAACCTGCAGAGCAACTTGAGGTTATTGCTGAGGATATTCCTAACCTTGTTGATTCTGGGATGGAGACTTGTTCTTATGATCAGTTGGATGGATCTGACATGGAAATTTTAAAGCACTTGGTCATGGATGATTAGGTTGTTGTTGGTGATGAGTTATGTGTTGCAGAACATCTTGTTGTGAGCAATGAGATTTCTGGTATTGAGAGTTTGACATATGTTACTGAGAAGTTACATATCGCTATTGATGTGGATTTGGTCTTGGATCTACATGTTGTCATTGTGGATGTGGAGTTGGATGCATTTATTTCTGATATGGATGGATGTGATAAGTTGCATGTTGATTGGGTTCTTGAGATTCAAGATATTTTGGTGTTTGACAAAATGATGCAGATGTAGGTGATTTATAGATTGGTTTTCTTGTCCTCGATGGAGTGGAAGCCTTTGGTGAAGATGAAGATTGGATCAGATCTTTCTGTGGGCATCAAAGTGTGGGACACACTTTTGTATTTACTGATGAGGCCAATTATTGCCTCTATTTTATATTAATTATAATACTCTATTTTTAATACTGCCAGGACATTTGTGAACTCATAACTAGTTGAACTTATGATAAAGTCCAGATAGAACTGTTAAACCATGGGTAGATAGTTATGTCATATTTTGCCAATATTATACATATAATGCAGTATTTCATATAACCATCAGAATGTGTGTTCTAATATCTGGATCTAGTTTGATTATGCTTATTTGCATAAATATTTTTGCATCACAACTAACTTGCTAGGAAAGGAAGAATCTGGAGAGTGGTCAACAACATTCAAGGAGCATCAAGGCCCATCTATGATAGAGGAATCATTATGGCACCAAAAGACACGACTACTACAAAGGAGGAGCCATTATTCAAGGAATGTAGGGATGAACTGTTGCTATATTTCCTTTGCATTTACAATTGTGTTGAATTGGTCGCCCAAACTTTATTGCTTATTCCATAGGTTGTTATATTTCCCTCTTCTTCTCTGGTGGATCTTCAATTAGTTTTTTTTCTTTTCTGTTTTCAAATAAGTGTCAATCCTCTATTTATAGGGATTAGATCAACAGTTTAAAAAGGTTGGAAAAAGTTAATGGAAAAACATTGTTCGATCTTGTAGTGAGTTATCTTTAGTTTTATGTATTGTTCTTATGTAAGGAGTTTTTGAAATATAATGAAGTAATTCTCAGTTTACATTCTATGTTAGTAGATTAGCAGAAGCCAAGAAAAGGGGACCACTTTAGAGGTGGATTAGATTAGAGTAGTGTAGATTTACTTCCAACATTTCCAGTATTTCAAATAGAAGTTACAGTTTCTTCTTACAACATCGTACTTTGTGAATGTTCTTGCATTTGCAAGAGTAGTTATAGTGGATGGTCTGGGTTGAAATATAGGTTAGCATAGAGTTGTATTCTAGCATTCATTTTAGTAAGGAGTTAAGTGTTTTACTTTCCTGTAGCACTAGTTTAGTTTCGTTATATGCATTTTACTTTCCTACAACATAAGCATAATGACTCTTCAAGGAACCTAGTGCACATATCGTGTCGACCATTTCAAGTATATGTCCCTAGGTTGAAAAATTAAATGCACCTTATGATGGGAGAAGTAATCCTTAGATTGAATAAACTATTCTTAAGTAAGGCTTTGGGCATGATTATCACACACCTATTGTGAGGCGAACCATTTTTGGCACCATTGCTGGGGATGGTGTCAAGCTAGGAACATCTTTTTGAGTCAGTGTTTTTTTTTATAGCTAGTTTTTTCAATAGAGATTTGTAGTCCTAAAAATTTCTTTACAAGCGTGAAGAATTCAATTGCATGCATCGAAGAGGAAGACAGTGAGATGAATATGATAGATTTCTTCAACGAGGATTTGTTAATTTGAACAATGAAGTTGAAGAAGTTGAGTTGCCTTTTGAGGACGCAAGTCCTAATTTTCCTGCAACATCTTCCTCTAGAGCAGAATCTTTGGATATAAGCAATCATCATCCTTTTGCTGAAATCTTGGCTAGCTTTCTTGATAGTTCTGGTCCAAATCCACCTGTTGTTAATAACCTTGTAGCTAATGCTCCTTTTCAATAGCAACCCCATAATCAAATACCTCTAGTAATGACACACCCTACTTTTCCATTTCCTCTCCCGAGCCTCATAAACAATGCTAATCTAAAAAATATACCCATAGCTACTCTTCCAAAGTTTTATGGCCTTCTAATTGAGGATCCTGATACTTTCTTGTTTGAGTTTGACATACTCTATTATAGCTTTGACTAGAACATCGATGGCCAAAAGCTCAAGTTGTTTCCAACAACACTAAAAGAATCAGCCTTACGATGGTTCATTTTCTTAGAAGCTAGTGCAACAGGTATCGAAGATGAGATGCAAACTCTATTTCTGGAGAAATACAAAGATTACTGCAAGCGAAGTGATCCAAAGGGAGATGAAATTTTTAGAATGTCACAAAAGGAGGACGAAACATTGGTAGACTACATTTCACATTTTTTGTACACAATGCAGAAGAACCCCCAACATGTTCTGACAAAGGATTCATAGAAACTAGTCTTCTTGAGAGGGGTAAACAATAATTGTCTGGAAGCATTAGACCTGATGGCTGTTGGCGATATATACCAATCTTCTTGGGATGACCTCAATAAAATCTGTCTTAACTACTCAAGGTCAAATGTGAAGAAAGGCAAAGGGTACCGATCCATAGTCACTAAAGGGATCAGTCAGGGCATTTCAAATCTTGAGATATCTAATTTACTCTCAGATTTCAAGCAAGACATCATAAATGATGTCGCTACACATCTCGACACCATGACTGCAAAGAAGAAGCATGCAGAGGCTGAATCACAATTGGTAAAGTATTGTCCTCACTATCGCAAACAAAAGAAAGACTGCAGATGTAAGATGGTAGCCAACCTGGAGAATCAATATTTGCCAACTAAGTACATGAAGATAGACACAGACAATGATCAAGTGTTCTTCATTGCTCAATGTTGACCATGGGCTTCAAGACAAGGTATGCCTCAAGATCCTCTACAATTTTCAAATCCTTACAATAATTAGTGGCAAAACCAAAGTTATCAAAATTCTTCTCAGTACTCCCAACCTCCCTAGAAAAACCAACAAAACAACCAGTGGCCTAATCAGCAAAATAATCAATGGCAAAACCAACAAAATAACCAGTGACCTAATCAACAAAATAACTAGTGGAAAAATCAGCAGAATTAGTGGCAACCATCGTAAGGAAATTGGTAGCAAAATAACCAATGGAGGGGGCCTCCATAGTGGCCTAACCAAAATTTTGGTAACCCACAACTACCACCTCCAGTGTAACCACCTGCAATAATGCCACTTCTTGCAACAAATAATGCTAATCCTAAGCCAACCCAATTTCCTGCTCAATCTCAGCCAAATCCAAACAACGAGCAACAACAACAACAAACATACACTACTAATACTCAACAATGCCCTACTTATTCACTAGAGATATATGATATCTATTTGAGACCTAGTACAACTCTGCCTACACCAGAATATCCTATTATCACGGAAGTTGTAGACACTCCTGTAATGCCACTTCAAGAAGCTACACTACCAAATACCAACCCACCAACTGATGTACCCAACAAGACTATTGACCACATCTCAGTGAATCATCCCTTTCCATATAGGCTAAATAAAGAGAAATCTATATCCCAAGAGGAAGAGACATTTGATATTGTTGAGCAGCTAAAAAACATGCACATCCAAATCCCTCTATTCCAAGCTATCAAGGACATCCCTCTTTATGGAAAGGCTATTAAGGAAACATGCTTTAAGAATCCAGGGTAGAAGAAGAAAGATCCTCAAACAATCCGAGTTGTCGAGAAATTAGCAGATATCATGTTAGGGAAGGTAGTGATACCAAACTATTCAGATCCTGGTAGTCCAGTAGTTAATTTGATCATAAATGGATAGGTTGTGGAAAATGCTTTTGTTAATTTGGGAGAAAAAATAAATGTGATGAGAAAGATACAATGCATAGGTTGTGCATATAAGGCTTAAGGACAACTCCCACAGTGTTACAACTTGTTGATAGTTCAACTGTCACTCGAGATGGTCTCATAGAAGATGTGATAGTGACTTTAGATTCCTAGGAATACCCTGCTAATTTTCTTATCCTATCACCTAAACTAACACTTGCTGGCTATCCTGTCATATTAGGGAGACCTTGGTTAGCCACCATTGATGCTAAAATTAAATGCAGATCAGGCAGTATGACAATTTCAAATGGTCAAGCCATAAGGAAGCTAGCACTATATCCACCTGCCCAACCCTAGCCAGACTTGGGAAGACCTATTTGGCTAGATTTAGGGGACGAAGAGGAAGAGCTGAATTTTTTAGCCCAGCTCATTATGTTTCATAGACACTCTTTTTTGAAAATTAAAGAGGAAGATGATGTAATACAAAGCATTCTTAACAATGAGTTTATAGTGGCCAGAGATATTGCTGAGAGTTCTGTCTTAAAGCTATGTACCTATGAAGACTATGTCTACCCAACAAGCCCTGAGATAATTGATCAATTACTGCCAAGTGAAGTAGCTACAAGTCCAGTGCCATAAGTGAAAATAATAGAGTTAACAACTAACGTGGAACTTTCTCCTTGTCATAATCTCCATGAAAACAACAAGTTGTCCCAATCACAATTGGGATCGTTAACCAAGCTCCTCAATCGGCATGAAAAATCCTTTGCTTGGGATTGTGGGAATATGGTAGGACTGAGTCCTAAACTCTACACCCATAGGATCTACATCAATGATGGAAGCTTTCCATTTTGTCAGCCTCAGAGGAGAATAAATCTAGCATTGCGTGAGATAGTTAAGACTGAGTTGCAGAAGTTGTTATATGTTGGATTCATCTATCCAATCTCTAATATCAAATGGGTATCACCATTAGTTATTGTACCTAAGAAAGGAGGTAAGTGGTATATATTTGTAGATTATAGAGAGTTAAATAATACCACAAAGAAGGATCACTTTCCTTTGCCCTTTATTGAACAAGTTTTGGATACTTTGGTTGGAAAGAAATACTTCTCATTTTTGGATGGATATAGTGGTTACAATCAGATAAGTATTGCTCTAGAAGATCAAGAGAAGACCAAATTTACATGTCCTTGGGGTACCTATGCTTATTCTGTATTACCATTTGGCTTATGTAATGGACCTGCTACTTTTTAGAGAGTTGTAATCAACATCTTTGCTGACATATCACATGATTGCATGGAGATATACGTGGACAACTTCACTATGTTTGGTGTCACATTTGAGAAAGCCTTGAAGAACTTGGAGAATATAATAATCCAACGTGAAGAACACAACCTATCTCTCAACAGTGAGAAATAATTTCTAATGATGCAAGAAGGTGTGGTCTTGCGACATTTTATCTCTAAACCTGGAATCTAGGTAGACCCTACGAAAATAGTTTTAATTCTCACACTCCCTATTCCCACAAAGAAAAAAGAAGTAAGATCTTTCCTAAGACATATTGATGCTTCTGACTATGCCATAGGCTTGAAAGTGCAATCTACTATATTAGTAAGAGCCTTCATGGAGTAGAGTTAAACTATATAGTGATTGAAAAAGAACTATTAGAAGTATTTTATGCTTTGAAAAAATTATGACATTATGTAACTGGTTATCCCATAGTTGTTCATACTGACCATGCAACCATTAAGTATCTCATGAACAAACGTTCCATCACAGGCAGGTTAGCAAGATGGCTACTTCTTTTGCAAGAATTTGATATCACAATCATTGACAAACTCGGGAAAGTGAATGTGGTAGCTAATTATCTATCCAGAATCCACCATGATGAAGAAGATACTGCTTTGATAGATGATAGATTTCCAGATGAGCATTTATTTCATATTATTGTCCAAACCCCATGGTATGAAGACATAGCTAATTGCATTGCAGCTAACAAATGCTCGCACATTTCTCTTACGAGGATAGGAGGTTGGTTGTAGAGAAAAGCTTCCATTTGTCTTGGATTTGATAACACACTATTTTATATTGAACCTGATCAAGTTATGAGGAGATGTGTGCGAGAAGATGAGACATATGAAATTCTACATGTATGTCATAATGAACCATGTGAGGGCACTTTGTAGCAAAAAGAACAACATTGAAGATTTTATCAACTAGTTACTATTGGCCTACACTTCATAAAGAGGCAACTAGTTATACACGAAAGTGTGATAAATTTTAGAGGATGGGCCAACCAACAAGATCAAATGAAATGCCTCTCAATCCATAGGTGCTCGTTACACCATTCAACAAATGGGGCATGGACTTCATTGGTCCAATAGATCCTCCATCCAATGGAAAATCATACATCCTTGTATACACTAACTGCCTGATAAAATAGGTCAAAGTCAAAGCCATGAAGCATGACCACGACCATAAAGTTGTTGAATTTTTGTATGAAGAAATCTTTAGTCGATATTCCGTACCTAGAGAACTTGTTACTGACTAGGGTGCTCAATTCATTTCCAATCTAATAAAAAAACTCATGAAGGAATATAATATCATACATTGGAAATCAATCCCCTATCATCCTCAAACTAATGGACAAGCAGAAGTTACAAATCAGGAGATAGAAGCCATCTTGATAAAGAGAGTTCATTTGCACCACAAAGATTGGAGCAATAGACTACCAGAAGCTGTCTGGGCATATCAAACAACATGGAAGACCACCATAAGGTTCACACCATTCGAACTATTGTATGGAAAAGAAATAATTCTTCCCATTGAATTTGAACACAAAATTTTAAGAACAACGCTGGAGTTAAACATTGATCTTCTTGTAGCACAAAGAGAGCGCTTACTACATCTTAATTCTTTGGATGAAATACACAAGTTTGCCCCAGAACACACATAAATCATACAAAAGCAAGGAAACAATGGAATGAGTCTCACATTAAGAGTAAGCAATTTCAAATTGGAGATTGGGCATTACTTTATGATTCTAGATTCAAAGAAATACCAGGCAAGCTGTAGACACAATGACTAGGTCCCTATGAAATAAGCCATGTATTTGCAAATGGAGTAGTCCAGTTAACCACAATTGATCTAGTACACTTCAAGTTATTAGTCAATGGACATTGGCTAAAGTTGTATCACCAGCCCCCAACGAAAGAAGACTTCCTATAGCAATTTCAATAGCTAGTTTCAAACAAACAATAGGTAACACTTCCTACAGCAGAGGGTGCCAACCTTCTTCCTGCAACTCTTCAATAAGAATTCCTTTCGAGTATGCCCATAATAAAAACATTATTTTTACATAAAGTTCAATTCTCCATTCACTTTCTAAATTCTTTTTTTTCAACTCATTTCATTTCTTTTTCTACCACCCACCCACCTTCCATGTCATCATTTTTCTATGCTTTCAATAATATGGTGAGTTCGCTGACATATATTGTCACTTCCGTTCTTCCACTCTTGCCACCTTTATCTGGCACATGCATGATCAAATTGATAGCTATAAGCTTTTCAAATTTCATTCATTTTTAGTGCATAGATTTAGTTGGTTATATCTACTACTGCATTAAATATATCATTGCGGTATTATGCCAGTTCTGTACCTCGTGCCAAATATGTCAAGTGAGGACACTTGTCCATATTTTGTAGGGGGTAGGGAAGGTTATAACTAATTCAAAATGACATTTCTATTTACTTAAGATCCTCAAATATGTACTCTCCCTTTGTTTGATTAAAATTTAGTTGCCATACTATGCAAGTGTCAAGTATCGTTCCTTTATTGCCAAATAATCCCTCATTGTTAGACTAAGATTGACCCAAATTAAATTTTGAAGTGATTCTCACATATCTATGATTCATTCTATAAAAACCACATTATTATTGTTCATGATGGAAACACCAGAAGAATTTGAAAAGGGTCCATGGTTTTATAAAGAAGAAGTTTGAAATTCACAGAAGGGAAGAGGGTAATTGTTGAAAACAGAGAAGAGGTTGAGATTAGTAACCACAAATGGGAGGTCAGTTGCAACAATGTGAACTAGTAGATCATAGTGTTTTACTTTCTGATGTAGAAGTAGTAAGAAGATTCAATGCATGTGGCTAGCTAGGATATTTCTTGAAATTAACAAAGTTTGATGAAGAGGTAGCCATTGAATTTACAAATACATTTGAGGAAGGTGAAGCAACAGTATGGGGATTGACAATTGTTGCCACAGAGGAATGAATAATGGAAGTAACTGGGCTACTAGCAGCAGGGGAACACTACCCCAATGGGCATGATGCTAGATCAACTAGGGCCCAATTTACCCTATCAAGTGACCCTCCATTGGAGATTACTAAGCAAGGGTGCAAAAGAATGTCTATTCCTTTTCCATACAATGAGTTGTCCATGCATATTATCAGGTGTTTTACCTATGAAGGAAGATTTTCTAATTTGCACACACATCATTTTAAGTTTCAGTTATGTAAGGCATAATCTTCCAGTAAATATCCCCAATTTCTTATTAAATATGTTATGAATTAGTGTTGAGGAAACCCAGAAAGGAAAGGACAATTCTGTTACTCACCATGCCCTAATTAAATTTCTTATAGAAAGATCTCTTAGGGACATCTCTCCTATGGCATGGGCAAAATTTTTCTAGCATAAAACCCTGCAGCCTCAGATTGCCCCTAATGTGTAGCCTAACCAAGATAATCTAATCTCCATTGACACAACTATTGAGCAAGGCACCCAAGGCATGTAAACCAAAAATGTGCAAGAAAATGTGCCTTTACCTGCTCAAATGAGCAACATACCTACTGCTCGAGAAAAAAAAAGGAAATTACAAGAAGAAACTTTGGTTCCTGCAGTAGAAAAATGAAACCCTACAGTCTCAAAATGAAAGAAAATAAAGTCGGTTCCCATAGTAGCTACTCTTGTAGCAGAGACACCGAAGAGGGTTAGCAAGAAAAAGGTTGTGGTGCTTAAAGAAACCCCTATGTGAAGAAGCCCTAGAAAGAGAGGACAAATTCCTAAAGTGCCCTCTGAAACCTAGTCCACTTTACCTAAAAATTTGATGAAGAACCTCTAGTACAAGTTATCCTAGATGATTCCCCTAGTCAACCTAAAATTCCAGACATTCCTCAGAATCCTGATGAGAAATGTAAAGCTAAGATGAATGAATGCCAAAATGATTCCCAAGTAAGCCAACAGGATACCCCAAGCCGTGAAGAAGAAGAAGACCCAATAACGCACCAACTAGCTTGTTCAAAAATTGCTCTAGTTTCCTATAAGAAAACATGGTTTATAAGCTTCTTGGAATGCTCATTGAGGGAACAGAGGAAGAAAAATAACCAGGATGAAGAAAGTGGTTTGATTACCTTACAAATGCTTCTTTTTTAGCTATATAATAAACATTTGTTAACAAAAACCCTATGGAAAGAAGAGAAAAAGAAAATGAAGAAGGTAATAACAAACCAAGGTGAAGAAATTACGGAACTGAAAGAGCAATTGGCAAGACAAAAGCAAAAGAAGGATCACGCCCTTAATCTGGATGACCAAATAATTACTTATAGGCTGCCCCCTAGGATCTATGCCATCTGTTTAAAAGAACAATTCCTCTTATTCTAGTTGATGATGAACTTTACAACCCTATCAACCTTGAGGAAATCCTTTACCATGCGCCAAAATACATGCAACTAGGAAGGGAAATTAAACAAGAACTCTTGTGTCCATTAACAATGTAGCCACCCATGCTCCTTTAGCCCCTATATAACATAAACTCTGAACAACTTGATAGGTTGCAGGAGGATCATAGGAGGGAAGTCTAGGAAAGAACAAGAGGATTCTACTACTCTTTCAGGATTCACAGGTGAGGGGAGACTAAGGTTGGAAACTTTCGATCAATTGCTAGAAGATGCAATGCTTGAGGACAAGCATCAAACTTACTAGGGGATAGATGATGAGGCCAATTATTGCTTCTATTTTATATTAATTTTAATACTCTATTTTTAATACTACCAGGACATTTGTGAACTCATAACCAGTTGAACTTATGATAAAGTCCAGATAGAACTGTTAAACCATGGGTAGATAGTTATGTCATATTTTTCCAATATTATACATATAATGTATTAGTTTATATAACCATCAGAATGTGTGTTCTAATATCTGGATTTAGTTTGATTATGCTTATTTGCATAAATATTTCTGCATTGCAACTAACTTGCTAGGAAAGGAAGAAGCTGGAGAGTGGTTGACAACATTCAGGAAAGAGCATCAAGGCCAAGCTGCGGTGGAGGAATCATTATGATACTAGAAGACATGGCTACTACAAAGGAGGAGCCATTATTCCAAGGATGCAGGGATGAAGTGTTTCTATATTCCCTTTGCATTTACTATTGTGCTAAAATGGTTGTCCAAATTTTATTGCTTATTCCACGGGCTATTATATTTCCCTCTTCTTCCTGGGTGGATCTTTAGTCAATTTGTTTTCTTTTCTATTTTAGAATGTTGATCCTCTATTTATAGGGATTGGATCGATAGTTTAAAAAGTTTGGAAATTTTTTATGGAAAAACATTGTTGAATCATGTAGCGAGTTATCTGCAGTTTTATGTATTGTTCTTATGTAAGGAGTTTTTGAAATATAATGAAGTAATTCTTGGTTTGCATTCTGTGTTAGTAGATTAGCAGAAGCCAACCAAGGGGGCCCACTTTGGAGGTGGATTAGATTAGAGTACTGTGGATTTACTTCCACCATTTCTAGTATTTCAGATAGAAGTTACAGTTTCTTCCTATAGCATCGTACTTTGTGAATGTTCCTGCAACATCTGCAAGAGTAGTTATAGTGGATGGTCTGGGTTGAAATATAGGTTAGCATACAGTTGTATTTCTAGCATTCATTTTAGTAAGGAATTAAGTGTGTTACTTTCTTGCAGCACTAGTGTAGGTTCTTTATATGCATTTTACTTTCCTGCAACATAAGTATAATGAATCTTCAAGGAACCTAGTGCATGTACCGTGCTGACCATTTCAAGTATACATCCCTGGGTTAACAAATTAAATTCACCTCATGGTGGGAGAAGTAATCCTTAGATTGAATAAACTATTCCTAAGTAAGGATTTGGGCATGATTTTCACACACCTATTGTGAGGGGGACCATTTACCCAAGGAGTTTGATGTAGGAGTATCATGGGTTTGCTTGATGACTATTTTGAATGTCTTGGAGGAATGCTCAATAGTTACTTTGGAGGTAATTTGTGTATTTACCGAGTATTCTTAGTTAAGCTTTGATGAATGCTCAGTGACTAAAGGAGCTCGGTCATCTTTGGAAAGTGCTTAGTTAGAAGGAATGTGGCCACATCGACGAACTCGATGGATGAATGGACTTGGAAATCCTAGTGGAGCTCGGTCATTGAAAGGAGCTCAGTTAAGCTTTGTGGATTTTTTGATATTTGAAAGTAGTTCTTTTGATGCTCGGTCATGTATTGGTCCTATTTTGACCAAGCTATATGTGTTTGATTTCTAGTACCATCCAACCTTGGCATTTACTTTGGTTGTGTGTATTTAATTTTTGTTGTGAGCTGACTTGTGGCTCAACATGTATTTAATGTAAGGGTTAATTTAATTTATATCTTGCTAGGCCAACTTATGGCTTAGTTGGGTATAAGTAATGGGCTCTTGTGGAGTCTTAAGGTATTCATTCAAGGGAGTGGATCTTGAGTTTTTATTCACTATGGGTTCCAGGATGGAGAAGATGGAGTAGTTGAGTGAGTGAAGTTCTCCTAAGTGTGTGGACACAATGCTAAATGTGAGGCAGTTTACACCTGGATCTTGGGTAAAGTTCGAGAAGAGCTAGTAGCTATGGCTTGGCAAAAATGAGATTGTTTGGTGGGCTTGCGAGCACAAGTTTAGAATTTCCTTGGAGGTTTCTACCAGAGTATGGATCTAGACTAGCTAGGTTTTAGGTATGATCTCGAGGGATCTTGTAGAACTATTATTGTAATTGCTATTGTAATTGGCCAAAACATGGAAGGCCTTACAACCAGACACATAGCATGTAAACAATTATTTTATGAATCAAGTATTGTGAATTGGTGACAAATCTTGCTTTTTTGTTTTGTTTTCACTGTGTGGTTATTTGTTGGGGGCTTGGACATCTCCTTTGGGGATCCTCCTAACTTTCCTGCATCAAAATGATACTTAATTATTTTATCAATAATTTATTTTCTCAAGTGTGAAATATGATATTTAAAAAAAAAGGAAATAAAGAAAACAAGAGAGGAATGCAAAGAGTCACCAAGTTGGGATTGAAAGATGAAAGAGGGATCATTTGTAGAATACGTAGTTTTATGTTGTTGGATTTCTTTTATCTATTTGTGAGTTTTGGAAAGCTTCATCTTTCAACCAATTTTATGACAAAAACTGGTGCAGGAGCACCCAAGGATTGCTTGATCAATCCAAGTTTTTTATTTGTGTGTGGATGCCTATAGGATATTTTGGAAGTGTTTTCTATACAGTCATGTGGACCATGCTAGGAGTACAATAAAGTTTGAATTGAAGAGTCTTAGAACACTTGAAGTGCAATTAGGGATTAGAAAGATGTAAAATCCCCTGATTTGCAGAAAGTTGATGATGAAATCAACATGAGATCAATAGGGTCTAGTATGGGTTAGGATGATTTTTTTACCATAGTTAAGGTTTTTGGTCAAGTTTGGGGAGTATTTGAACTCATGTGGCTAAGTTTTGCAAAATTTGCCAAAAAGATGTAAAAGTTGCATTGTGCAACTTTGCAACTTTGAAACCTTGCTCAGACAACATTGTCAAAATGTTGTAAATTGTTGAAAAGGATCCCTATGGGTAAATAAATACCCAACCACCTTACATAAGGCATGCTTTGACCAAGATGTAGGGTTGGACATCCATTGTACAGAGAGAAGTTATGAACATTGGAGTTTTGAAGTGATTTTTAGCATATTTTGTGTACTTTTCATGACTGTGGGTAGTTAGAGGATTAAAGTTGATACTGTAATACCTAGTGTAAGTGGCTTAGATTTTTTCATAACTCTATTTGGCATTAGATATACATTTTTTGGACATTTTTTTCTTTTTATAAATATTCTTGTTTTTGCACTGGCGTTGGTTCTATCTAGGCAATTGGCAAAGATGGGGTTCTAACTCACTTTCCCACTGTCCATTCTGAACAACCTCTTGGGAATAGTGAGTAGATTCCATTTATATTCATTATATAGGATATTGGGTTCTCAAATTAAGGGAAGCTATTTTTAAAGTCTTTCCTTAGGTGATCCTATGGTGAGTCTGGCTAGGGAATACCAAAGTGCAAACAACATAACTTGCCAAGGTGGATAGATAGAGAAATAATTCCTTTTGGAGATTGAAGATAGGATTCTTACCAAGATATGGTGAAAAAGGTGTGGTCATATCAATCTATTTGATAGCCTTACAATTTCCAACTTGAAGAGCAAATAGCTAGAGCCTAAAAACCCTTAAATTCACTCAAATTGTGTTAGGGTACTGTACGGAAGGTGGTGACTCCAAGACCCCAAAAATCCTTGAGGGGTTGGATTATGATCCAAGAATCCTAAGAAAATTTATAGAGTTTATTTGGAAGGATTAGGAGAAAATCCCTAGTTTCTCATAATAGGAGACCTAATTGGGGCTAGTAGCCTTTTAGGACTATTTGTGAGGAATTGATGAAATTAGATGAGAATTTGAATCAAGTGAGACTCTTAACACCCCTAGTTGGTTGATTTGAAGTGTTTGGGAATACCTCAACACCTTTTCAAGGCCAAGTAAAATATATGTAGGTTAAGAGCCTTTATGAAGGTCTAAGGGCTATGGTGATTGGAGCAAGAATGCATCAAGTTTGGGCTTGATTAATGAATATTTCTTGGTAGTTGGGTTTTATAGAGAGATTAGGGGATCTTTAGATAATAAAGGTCCTATATGTGACAAGTGGTGTGTGGTGAAGACACCGTAGAAGTCTTACAAGAAGACTAAGAGCATGAACCTATGATTGGTTCATCCAACCTTCCTATCATATTGGCATTAGAGCCTCAAAAGATTAGGCTTGTGGGTAAATGTTTTAGACTAAGGAATTAGTAGGAGAAACTACAATGGTGACAAATGTAGAGTTAGCAAAGAAGGTGATTGAGCAAGAGGAAGAAAATAGATTTCTCAAAAATAAATTAGCCCAACTAGAAGAAAAGTTGGATCAAGTGGAAGAAACTATTGAGGAAGTCAAGGACAAGATCGAAGGAAAGAAGGAAGAGGTGGCTATAGAGGATGAATAACCTACACCTAATCCTATCCTTATAGAGGAACCATTCTTAAAGGCATTAAAAGCCATGAGTGGGAAGGCACTGGAGGGAATACCACTATTTAGTGGGAAGATGGAGGTAGATCTAGTCATGGTTTGGATAGAAGGAATGCAAAACCATTTCGAGTGTGATGGAATCATAGAGGCATAGAAGGTGAGGGTAGAAAAGTCAAGGCTAAGAGGCTTTGCATTGACATGGTGGAAGTTCATCTAGGCAGAGAGAGACAAGGAAGCTAAGAAACCCATTTTCACTTTGAAGGGAATGGTTCACAAAGTGAGAGAGGCATATATGCCAGAGGATTATGAAATCCAATTGCATTAGAAGAGATAAATTCTTAGACAAAGGGATCTTGATGTGAATTCCTATACTAAAGAATTCCAAAATCTTTGCATGAGGTCAAATGTAGCTAAAGATGAAAGTCTTAAGGTTGCGAGATACTTGAATGGGCTAAAATGGAGTATGCAAGAAGAGATGACTCTTCTAAGTCCCAATATAGTACATCAATTCTATCAATGGGCTATCAAGATTGAAGACAAGAGCAGAAGGAAACATGATCAGAATTTCAAGGGAAGATGAACAGGAAGATACCAAAGAGGTCATGGAGGTGGCTACCAAGGTAGAGGGACTGAATCAAGAAATCAAGGAAAGTCTAAATCTGTAGAACATGGGAATGAAACTACTTCTAGAAGAGGCCATGGAAGAGGTAGAGGAAGTCAAGGGGGTTCTAAAAAAAGGAAGAGGTGCAGGAAGAAGCAACTCATACTTTCCTAGCATGAAGTGTTATAGTTGTGGACAGATGGGTCACCCTTCCTATAGGTGCCTTGAGAAGGAATCTTCTTTAAACATTGAGAAGAGAGTAGAATATGTTCAAGAGGACACACCAAGTGTCAATTCACTAGAGATTAGCTATATTGAGTCAAAGATGGGAGAGAACTTAATGTTTAAAAGAGTTCTAATTAGACAACCAATCAAAGAGGAGCCAAAGAAGAGAATAGCCTTATTTAGGATAAGATGTAAAATACTTGGTAAGGTATGTAAGGATATTGTGGATTCAAGTTCCACAAATAACATAATCTCAGAGGAAGTGGCAACGAAGCTTAAGTTGGAGAAGATACCCTATACTAATCCATACAAGGTGACATGGTTGAATAAGGGGCAAAGTGTACTTGTGAATGAACAAACATGAGTAGAGTTCTCCATTGGAGGATATAAAGACAAGTTGATTTGTGATGTGTTGCCTATGGATGCATGCCATCTCATATTGGCAAGATCGTGGAAATATGATAGAGGAGCCATCTATGATGGGAAGGAAAACACCATTTCTTTCAAGGATGGAAGGACCTTCAAAATTCAATCATTAATAGAGGAAGAGAAAACAAAATCAAAGACCCCTAGTGTCTTATTAAGTAGTGGCAAGGAGTTTGTTAATACTCTTAAATAAGGAGGTGAAGGATATGCTATAATTGCACAACTTAAAGAAGGAGAAATGACTATGCAAGAACCAATACCTAAAGAAGTACAAGACTTACTTGGGAAGTTCAAGGAAATAATTAGTGATGGGACACCTAAAACATTACCTCCTAAAAGGTCTATTAGTCATCAAATAGAATTTATTCCAGGGGCTTCTTTACCAACCAAGGAAACCCACAAGCTCACCCCAGAGAAAAAACAAGAAGTGGCTAGACAAGTGCAAGAGTTGCTAGACCAACGCTTGATGAAGAAGAGCATCAACCCTTGTGCAGTACTAGCAGTATTGGAATCCAAGAAAGGTGGTAAGTGGATGCTTTGTGCTGATTCTAGGGCTATAAATAGGATTACAATCAAATACAGGTTTCCTATACCTAGGATTGAGGATTTGATGGATTGCATACGAGGATCTAGGTATTTCACCAAGTTGGACCCAAAGAGTGGCTACCATCATATTAGGATCAAGTAAGAGGATGAGTGGAAGACAACATTCAAGACCACTGAAGGGATATATGAGTGAAGAGTTATGCCATTTGGGATTACAAATGCCCCTAGCACATTCATGAGGCTATTGAATGAAGTTCTTAAGGATTACATTGGTAGGTTTGTATCAGTATACTTAGATGATATACTCATATTTAGAAAAACCAAGAAGGAACATATGAAACACTTGGAGATTGTGCTCAAAAGATTGGAGGAAGAGAAATTGTCTACCAATCTAGAAAAGTGTGAATTCCTCAAGAAAGAACTTGTGTATATGGGATTTGTATTATCCCAAGGTTCATTAAAGATGGACCCAAGCAAGTTGGAGGCTATCTTGAACTGGCCAACACCAACAACAGGGACAGAGGTAAGGAGTTTCCATGGGTTAGCTCAATTCTAAAATTTTTTTATAAGGAACTTTAGTGTATTTGTGCACCTATACAAGACATCATCAAGGGTGGATTAAAGACCAAGTTCAAATGGACACTTGAAGTAGGGAGAGCTTTTGAGAAATTGAAACAAGAAGTGGCTACCCAAACTATCCTCTTGTTACCTAGTTTTGATAAATTGTTCACAATAGAGTGTGATGCAAGTGGGATTGTAGTAGGAGTATTGAGTCAAGAAGGCATACCTATAGCTTTCTTTAGTGAAAAGCTCAATGAAGCCAAGAAAAAGTACTTTGCTTATGACTTGGAGTTATATGCTCTAGTGCAATCACTTAGGAAGTGGAGACATTATTGCCTACCCAAGGAGTTTGCATTGTTTACAGATAACCAAGGACTTAGCTATATCAACATATAAGAGAAGTTGAGTAATAAACACCTAAAATGGATGAAGTATTTGTAGGTTTTCACATTTACTATCAAGCACAAGAAAGGACAGTTGAACAAAAGCATGAGGATGTTGACAGTCAAAGAAATGCAATTTCAAAGCATTGGCATAGAGAGTTTCAAAGACCTCTATAGAGATGATAAAGACTTCTCTAAAGCATATAAGGTATGTTTTGATTTCCAAAACCATTTTCATAGTCAATTCTCAGAATATACACTACAAAGTGGACTTTTGTTTAAAGGAAACATGTTGTGTGTTCTTTAAGGTTCCATGAGAGAGAACCTCATTCAAGAGAAACACAATGACATTCTTATTGGTCATTTTGGTATCAATAGAACAATAGAGTTGATGCAAAGCTTTTTTATTATTAGCCCAAGTCGCCAAGAGATGTTAGGAGATATGTGGAACAATGTGTGGTATGTATGAAAGCCAAAGGAGGAGCTAGTAATGTAGGTTTGTGTTTGTACCAACCATTACCTATTACCAATAGACCATGAGAGTGTATCAAAATAGATTTTGTTGTAGGTCTTCCTAAGACCAAGACAGGGATGGATAATATTTATGTGGTGGTAGATAGATTTAGTAAAATGAGTCATTTTACCCCTTGCAAGACCACCCATGATGCTAGTTAGATTGCTCATCTCTTCTTCAAAGATATTGTAAGGATACATGGGCTACCCCTAAGCATAGTATCTAACATAGATGTGAAGTTTATGAGTCATTTTTGGAAGACTCTATAGAGCAGATTGGGTACTAATTTGTCTTTTGGTTTAGCTTACCATCCTCAAACATATGGTCAAACTGAGGTGATCAACAATGTTAGGTAACCTCCTTAGATGCCTAAGGAATATGGAAAAACATGGGACTTGATCATCCCACAAATTGAATATGCCTACAATGATTTTGTGAATAGGACTACAGGAAAGAGTCCTTTTGAGATAGTCTATGGGATGCACCCAAGAGGAGTGTGTGAACTAAAAGATCTAGGAGCCATGAAGTATAGAAGTGGACATGTAGAAGACTTTTCACATACAATGAAGGAGATACAAGAGCAAGTGAAGAAGACTATAATAGAGGCTACCCACAAGTTGAAGGCTAAAGTGGATATGTGAAGGAGACATGTATAGTTTGAAGTGGGAGATGATATTATGGTCCACCTACACAAGTCTAGGTTGCAAAAGAGAATGCCAACTAAGTTACAAATGAACAGAGTAGGACCATGCAAAATATTAGCCAACTATGGACAAAATGCATATAAGTTGGAACTTCTAGAAGAGTTAAGTATTTCACTAGTGTTCAAAGTGGCTGACTTAGACAAATACAAAGGACCATTGACATATGTGAATCAGAATATCCATGAGATATTGGGGGATGTGTGTGCTAAAGTTTTGCCTCCCAAGGTTCAGCTACTAGTAGAGAGAATCTTGGAATCCAAGGTGAGGAAATCAACTAGACAAAAGGAATATATGGAGCATCTAATATACTAGAAGGAGAAACCAGAATATGAAGCTAGATGGGTAGAGGAAGCTAACTTCAAGAAACTAGGCATTGATTTATCTCTGATTTCTCCTCACATTCCTTGAAAGTTGTATAGAGGGGGAGAATGGTGCAAGAGCACCCAAGGATTGCTTGATCAATCCAAGTTTTTGTTTCATGTATGTATGCCTTTAGAGTGTTTTGGAAGTTCTTTGTATAAGGTCATATGGACCATGATAGGAGTACAATAGGGTTTGAATTGAAGAGTCTTAGGACACTTGTAAGTGCAATTAGGGATCAGAAAGATGTAAAAGCCCTTGATTTGCACAAAGCTAATGATGATGTCAACATGAGGTTATTAGGGTCTATGATGAGTTAGGATAATGTTTTTACCATATTTAAGGTCTTTGGTCAAGTTTGGGGAGTATTGGAACTGGTTTGGCTAAGTTGTGCAAAATTTGCCAAGAAGATGTAATATTTGTATTGTGCAACTTTGCAACTTTGAAAGGTTGCTTGGAAAACATTGTCAAAATGTTGCAAATCAATGACAAGGAGCCCTGAGGGGAAATAATTACCCAAGCACCCTACATAAGGTATGCCCTAACTAAGATGTAGGGTTGGACACCCATTGTACAAAGAGAAGTTTTGAACATTGGAGTTTTGAAGTGATTTTAAGCATATTTTGTGTAGTTTTCATGACAGTGGTAGTTAGAGGATTGAAGTTGATACTGTAATACTTGGTGTGAGTATCTTAGATGTTTTCCTAACTCTTTATGATATTAGATAGACATTTTGGGCACATTTTCTTTCTTTTTATAATTATTGTTATTTTTGCATTATTGTTGGTTCTATCCAGGTAGTTGGCAAAGATGTGGTTCTAATTCACTTGCCCAATGTCCACTCTAAATTAATTATTTGGAATAGTGAGTAGACTCCATGTATATTCATTATACATGAGATTGGGCCCTCAAATTCAAGGAAGCTATTTTTAAAGTCTTTCCCTAGGCGAGCCTATGGTGAGTTCGACTAGGGAAGACCAAAGTGCAAACAACATAACTTGCAGAGGTAGATAGCTAGGGAAATAATTCCTTTTGGAGATTTAATATATGTGTCTTTCCAAGATATGGTGAAGAAGGTGTGGTCATACCAATCCATTTGATAGCCTTACACTTTCCAACTTGTAGAGCCGCTAGTTAGAGCCTAAAAACCCTAAAATTCACTCAAATTGAGTTATGGTAATGTATGGAAGGTGGTGACCCCAAGATCCCAAAAATAATTGAGGGGATGGCTTATAATCCAAGAATCCTAAGAAAATTTATAGGTTTTCTTTGGAAGGATTAGGAGAAAATTCTCATTTTCTCTGAATAGGAGACCTAATTGGGGCTAGTAACCTTTTAGGCCTATTTGTGAAGCATTGATGAAATCAGATGAGAAGTTGAATCAAGTGAGACTCTTAACACCCCTAGTTGGTTTATTTGAAGTTTTTGGGAACACCTCCACACATCTGCAATGCTAAGTACAAGACTTAGAGTTTAAGAGCCTTTATGAAGGTTTAAGGGCTATGGTGATTGGAGCAAGAATGCATCAAGTTTTTGCTTGATTGATGAAACTTTCTTGGTAGTTGGGTTGGCTAGAGAGACTAGGGAGTCCTTACACAATAAAGGTCCTATAGGTGAAAAGTGTTGTGGTGAAGACACCCGGGAAATCTTCTAAGAAGACAAAGAGCATGAACTTGTGATTGGTTCATCCAATCTCCCTATCAAAAATCCTCGAGCTTGGAGCTAGTGGGTGGAAACCCATTTTCTATTAGAGATATCACATTAGTATCTCACTTGTGTTTGAATTTATTTTCCAATTTTGACTATTATTTTTGTATTGAAGATTGGAGTTTTTTATTGCTCTATTGGGGACCAAATGCAATATTCATTTCTGAGGTACTTTATTTTATCTCGATATTTTATGGGGTTTTGTTGGTTAAATATGAAATACATTGCATGAAATTAATTGTTTGAAATTTTTGAGTTTTCATTGAGAAATTGGAGCAAATAACATGTAAGGATATTATAGAGAAAGACCCCATAGAATGTGAAACCTTATGAAATAAGTTCGAATCAATCATTCATCATCAATTGAAAAATATGACCACCCCATTGCACCTCCTTGCATATGCCCTATCTCCAATGTACTATAGGAAGACAATACTTTATCTATAAGGGAGATTAGCATGATTTAGAGATGAAAGAGTTAGTAGTGAGTGCACATGAGGATTTGATGAACTCTTCCTAGGCGAAGAAGTGTAGAAACAAGTTAGGACAAAATTTGGTTTGTTTTCCTCAAGAAGAAAACATAGTCCAATAAGTATAAATGAGAAATATGAAATACAATCTATCTCATGGTGCTACCTCCATGGTCCATCATTTCCATTCCTCCAACCTCTTGCAATTAAGGTCCTCTCAAAGGGGAGTTTTTAACCACTTGTATTCCATAATTTAGCACTTAACATTCTTTAATTTACTTTGCATTTATTTTGTGTGAAAACTATCCAGGTTGCAAGTTCTTCTATTATTGAATGAAATTGGACTACATACTCCTTTACTACTCAATAAAGCATAACTGATTGGGTTCAAAAAATTTGAAGACTTGGTTTATATTTATCCCATTTTATGCCTTATGTCATGTAAGACTGCAAACTACAAGGGTGGGGTAGTGAAGCTTTGGTATGTAGCCCATTAGTGTGCCAACATGGATGTAACCATGTGGCTTATGAAGATGATTACAACTTGGCACATGGTGGATCTAGTACAAGTGAAACCTCTTTGGGTTTAAATGATCCCGAACTTGCAAGGGCTAAAGACAAATGATTTTTTTTTATAATCCTTGTGATTTTTAATGATCAACCATGCACTACATTTTAATTTTTGTAACTATAAAGATTTTCCAATTTTCATTATAATTATGAATATATACATATTTAAGTATTGTGAATTATCATTTGGCATTTAATATTTATCTTTGGCATTTGACATTGATTAATGATGAAGAGTCATACTATATTGCTATCAAATGATTTAATACCTATATTTATTACAATGTGTGTGTGTGGGCTTCCTAGAGATGGGAAGACTTAAAGGTCTCTAGTAGTAGTACTGATACCAATATGACAATAAAAAAAGGAGATAGGCATACTTAGAGACTGTATCTTTAAAAAAAAATTATTCTAATAATATTTAAGAAATACCATAGACTCAAACATATTTTTTTAAGAACAAATTCAATGGAAAGCTACAAGTATGAATAATTAACATGTTAAAATGTTTAAAGATTCAAAGACTAATACTAAATGGTAATGCCATATTTATATAGAGTCAAATACCTGAAATGACACATTACATTTCTCAAAATAACATTAAAATGATGGCCAAAATCATAAAATGACTTAATGTTGCATTTTAAATTTATTTTTTAATCAAGAGATGGGTGCGATACTTTAGTTTTTGGAATTAGAGACTCAAATTCTTTGGGAGATTGTGCCATGGATTATTCAACCATTTTTGAGAACTCTAGAGATGCAAAAAGTATCTGAGACGTGTTTGGAGGGGGATATGAGTCTCTAAGTTACACTAATTCCTATAAATTCTCAATATTGGGTTGATTCCTATAAATTATCCTAACTAGTGAGCTCTTAAGACAAGTAGAAAATTTAACAAGAATAGAGCCACAAACATCAATATAAATATGTCCATCCTCTATACCCACAAGAGAAATTCCTATAAAGGAACTCCCAGTAGAATAAAGATACAAACCTTTTCTACACCCTGAGGGTCAAGATCAAGAACAACTATTGGAGGAGAAGAAGCAACAACCAAGGAACATTAAAGCTAACATTAGGGATTGGGTTAGGAACAATCATAGGGAAATAAGTAGCATTTGTAGGAACAACATAACTCATATTCATCTTCACACAATCCAAAGGAAAAGAAACATCTTTAGCAAGCTTCCCAATAGTTTTCTAACTTATCACAAGGTGAACCAACATCCTTAAAAACCTCATATTGGAATCCCCTTTATTCTTGGGTGGTATAAAAAGGGTTGTGAAAGATGTGGAACTTTATGTTTTGTGAAGAAAGGAAAAATACTTGAAGGAGGAGAAAGAAACCCTTATCTCATACTCAAATGTTGATACTATTTAGCTACTTTACAAAACTAAGGTATCTTGGCACTCTTTCGATGTTGTAATATTTACTTGAATCTATTGATCTATTTTGGGTGGTAGGCGCATGTTAATGGAAACAATTGTTAAATTATTATAACTGAACAATTGCTTCTAGAGAGGCACTTAGAGAAAACACACGATTTATCAAAATAGGGTCAATCTAATTATATTTATGCAAGCAAATAAGAGAAGTCTACAATAAAGTATTAAAGTTAAAATTGTGATGCTAATTTCCAACTTTTGTGCTTCTATTTATCTTTGAAAGTTTCGTTTGAGCAACCATTGAAGAAAACCTTTGAACAATAACTTCCATGTTGCATACTAAAGACTCTTATGGAGAATAGGAGAAGAAAACTAGTGAATGATGCATTGGAAAACATTTTTAAGACTTCAAATATTTTCTAAAAGAAAACTTGTTGCAAAGAGTCTTTTGGATATAATTTCAACAAATTTCTACCATTGATATGTCTATCATGATATTTTCCCAATTGAAAGAAGATTTTGAATGTGTAGCAACAATTTCAATTTAATTCCCTCTCTTTCCCAATATTTAGTTGATGATCATCTTGTTAGCCTTTATTTGTTCCCAAATCCTAGAGAAAAATTAAAATGAGTATCAAGCGAATAATCAGAATAATAAAGTATTAGGAGCCAAATATTGAAGTTATAAATATTGACACTTAATTATTCATTGATATCATTAAGAAGGGGGCTATTTTAATAAAGACTTCAATCATTCCTCAACCGACCTCATGGTGGTAAACTAATCTGTTTGAGACATATTATTTATTGTTTAAGTTGATTAAGTCAATAATTTCAGAGAGGATTCAATTGTTTTTGGCTGAGGTTTTTTTATAAAAGACACCAAGTGGGGTTTTGAAGGCATTGAACTATATCTATTTTTGTATTTTTTGTGGGTGAATTTCATGCATTTAGAGTTTTTTTGAAGAAATTCAAGGGCCTTTGATTGATGATCAATATTAAAACAAGAATACATTTCATTGAATAAATTATGTTAGAATATTTAGAATAACTAAGAGGGTGGGGGGCGTGAATCAATTATCCAAGGTCCAGATGCACCAATTGAACAAACAAACACTTGAACAACTTTAGGTCTTATCATTTCATTGCTCGGTCTCTACTATAAACTTTTAGTAACATTAGATAGTTGTCCATTGTTCTACAATAGTAGAATTGAAAAATGTTAAATTTAATCAATAAAACATCATAATAACATCCACACAAGTTTGACACTAGTATTTAACATGAAAACCCAATTTGGGAAAAACTACCAAAAATATGTGACCAATTTTCACTCTTTTGAAGTGAACTCTGTCAAGAGCCAACCCTGTTAAAGGTTACAATACCCACTATTAAATGTGACCTTGTTAAAGGATTTAATCACCCTATTAGAAGTGGCCTTGTTAGAGGAATTTAGAACATTCCACAAGAATCTCACCTGGTTAAAGGATTTACATAGACTATTAGGTTCTTATCACAGTTAGGATGACCTTGATTAAAATATTTCAAATAATTTTCACAATGGTTAGAAAATAACAACAGGTTTGATCTGTTTAGTACTACTCACTTTGCATGTACAAATTTCTATTCAGCTCTCATGTACTGATTCACTATCTGGTCCCCATTGTCATCTCAATCCCTAATTCACTTGGCATCCCCTCAAGCAATCACCCTTCACTTCTTCTCAACTCAATTAATCCTTTTGCTTAGATTCATCAGTCAACAACATCAGTAACAACTCCAACTCTCTTGAAATTCTTCACTCGCACATAGCCTCTTTGCATACAAACATATACATGCGCATACACAAAAAGTTTTCCTCTGTACCTCCTTAAATAGGTAATTCCAATTCTTTTCTGCTTAAACACCATCATAGATCTTAGGGTTTATGATTCCATCCATCAAATATAATGAATCTGATCACCATTCTGTTTATCTCTTCTTTTCTAGAAACATCTCTTGGAATCCATCTCTTAGGTCATATACCTAATCCTGTCCTTGAATTAAATGATCCAACTCATCAATCCTTATCTTCAACATGCTTTCCATATCCCAATAAATCAACTTAGTTGGCTAGAATTTATGATTCTTCACAAATAGACAAAATGTTGTTCCTTGGCCAACACTGTGTTCTAACACTTGTTCATCAATGAATTACTCGGTCACTATAAAATTCTTGCTCGACACATACATTGTCACTCGGTCTATACTAATGCTTGGTCAATACTAACTTTTCTCAACACTTACTATGGCTTGGTTAACACTAGCATCACTTGACATGCGCATCAAAATTCTCTATTCTTCTACTTTGTTACTCATTCAAGCCTACACATTTGATCTATCTTTCCTCACACTTTCAAGTCTTATACATTATTTTCTTCTCCTCTTGTAACATAATTTAAACAATCAATTTATTTTGTCAAAATCCAACTAAACAAGATTCCATTTGTAGTTTCCTTTTCATAACTCAACCCTTCCTCTAGGTTCTTTTGTTATGAGAAACTTCTCAAATCGTCTTCATCAATCAAATAGATATGACACTTAGATAAGATATAAAATTGTCTCACCAATAGGTTTGACATCAATGATAACATAGCAATTATTTTAATTGTAGTTTCCAACAATCTCCCTCTTTGGCATTGATGAAAACACCTGCAAAAATATTTCAGGAATACTTCGAGTTACCATACAATCCAAAATTGTGCACAACACAAGAAACACCCTCAATGTATCAGATATTCATTAATATCCTTAGTTTCATTCTGATCCACGTCTTTGGCAATGTCTCAAGTAGATTTAATGAACTCCCTCTTGTACACTAGAAATGTGTCACACTCTAAACCATTCTATCCAAGTGATTCCATGAGTTCGGAATGCTTGGATGTTGGCTTAGAGCTCCCTATCCATAGAGTGCAAGAGAGTATGATTCAAATTTGAAGGGTCTCAGTTGAGCCTTAGAGATACTCTTCTTGCTAGTAAACCATGCAATGAGAGGTTCCAAAGATGAGATGCAAGAATGTAAATGTCCACAAGGACTTCCTCAAGGATGCAATGCAAATATAAAGTAAGCTAAGATGAAATGCAAAATGCAACTATGTTAAAGAAGATGAGAGTGTTACAAGATCCAAGCTAATTACTAAGTGATTTAAGCTATTGAAAAAGAGAAGTTAAGCTACATGCAACTATTAATAAAATGCCATATGATCCTAAGCTTGTATGTGATGGATGAGAGAATGAGACAAGGGATGAGAAGTTCTCCACAAAGCTCCAAAGAAACCTGTTATAAAACTTACGACATAACAATATTCAAAAGGTAGATGGATCCTTTGAGGGGGAAATCTCTCTCTTTTAAAGTTGTATGGATGGTGGAGATCAAGGTCAAGATGATGGAAGATCAACAATGGAGTTTGAAGGTGAAGTTGATCCATGTGCACACACAAGTCAACCAATAAAATAGAAGTTGACTTCCAATATAAGACAAAAGTCACAAAGCCTTTCCTTTAAATTTGAAAAATAGAAAAATGACTTTATGTGTGCACTTTATGTGGTTTAGAAGAATGGGTTTTTTTAATCTAATTAAAAGGGGACATGTTCTTTTAATCAAATAATGAACTTAGGATAGCATAGTCAAACTATAGGTTATAATCCAATTAAATGATTATTAGCAATTTGGTCTAGGTAAATGATTAATTAAATTAGCCAAAATGTTGAGAAGGGGGCTAATAGTCTAGATGACCATTTTTAAGTGATTACATTTGTCTCTCTTTGACTAATGTGTGATCGATCTAGGAACACATTATGTCAAAGAAAATAGAAGCCAAGTAGGCAACAATAGATAGAGATATTTGATTTTGAAGAACTAAATGCAGAAGGAGATAGCAAATCCTAAATGTACAGCCTGATAACAAAAGTACTGAACACTAGGAAAAAGACAATGTGAGAATTCAAGAAGAATGCTAATACCTAGCAAAGCAGATAGATTAAGAGCAAATGAAAAGATCAGTCATATGCTCCTGAGAAATAGATAGTTGTAGCAAGCAATGATAGAGTATTTCTGCCCCCTCAGGATCAAAATCAAAATGAGGTAAGGGAAATGCAAAAATGAGTAAGATATGAGAAAATTGAGATATAGAAATGTCCAAGATGACAGATAGATGATTAGAACCAAAGAGTGACTATTTAAGGAATGATAGAATGCCCTAGTTTGACCAAAGTTGACCACAAAGGATAAAGCATGAAAATTAGGTCAAATTGAGTAGAAAAGTGATTTTAGACATGAAAAGGTGAATTGAAGTGGATATGAAGTGTAGAAGTGATGAAGACATGAAAAAATGAAGATGCCCCAGTGAAGATTTGAAAATTAGACCTAAAAAGGTCAACTATCTGCTTAGAAGAAGGTATAATTTTAAAATGTGATTTTGACTGTCAAGATGAACTTGAATTTCAATTTTGATCCTAAAAATGGATCTAGGACTTCGAAATTAGCTAGGGCTGCAATTTTCATAGAATTCTGAGTAGTTTGAAAATTAGGTCAAAATGAGGTCAAAAGGCTATAAAAGGGGTCCAAGTGTCATTTTCAAATTCATTTTGTCTTTTGTGAATTTAGAGATCTTAGAGTAATTTGGAGAGAGGAAATGACGTTAGCAGGCATTTCAACCCACCGACACCATTTTGAGTGTAGTCGGTTGCACAACCGGCTAACCCACTACGAGGTACCAGTAAGTTTTCAACTTTTTACTGCTTTTTTTGAGCTTATTTGACCTTTTTTCATACATTTAAGAAGTGAAATATGAAATATCATGCAATATTTTAAAAAGTATCACATATGTACTTTAGAAAATATTGTGCGATTCTTCACATTGAAAAATGTATCACAGGACTAGTCAAAACTGTGTCGTGTGGAACATACCCATTTGTCGCATGCACCAGTACGAAATGTTGCACGACAAAAATGTATTGCATGGGTACATCAAGAAATGTCGCATGACATTTAATCAACATTTTATATTACCTACATATAGCAAGAAACATTGTATAGCCTATTTTGAAGCAATTTTTACATTGAATTTTACATGTTGATCATTTTTTTGATGTGTTATTGATGTTTGCATGTCTTGTGTTGTAGATGGTATTTCTTGCACTTCTTATTAGAGCCCCCAAAGTGGTGGGGTTGCAAGTTGTAGAGTATCTGATGGATGATGAGACTACTGCCATAGCTAGCATGGGCTTGAGATGGGTTACACAGATGCCCCATATATGGGTGAATCACAGATTGTTGACTACATTTGCTGAGCAGTGGCACAATGAGCATAACACCTTTCACTTACTGAATGGAGAGGTCACGATCACCCTAGAGGATGTGTATTGCATCCTTTGAGTACCTTGCCATGGTGATCCGGTGAGTTATATGTTTGATTTCTTTGTTATTCTTTCAAGTTCTGATATTGATGCGAGGTATACTGATGCCAGGTTTCGTTATATGTCATAGGTGTACTATGATTAGACCCCAACAAAGGTGTGGGCAATGATGCAATAGATGTTTTGCGATGTCACCATCTTAGACCATCATTTGAGTTAGGGGCGACTCATTGATGAGTATGGGGGTGATTGCCCACTTCCATGTTTATTATGCTCTCTAGTTTCTTAGGCGTTGGTGATGGATAGGAGCTAGAAGGGCTTCCCACTGGGATGGGGTTGACTAGTAGTAGATTTGATTGCGTGACCTTTCAGGATGGCATGGGGGCCAGCTATTATTGTAGACATATATCATGAGCTACATGAGATAGTGTACCATAGGGGTCACTCCTGGGCATGCAGAGTGGTGTTAGCATAGATCTAAGCATGGGAGCACATTGTTGTTATCTGACCACAAGTGTAGCCATAGGAGCGAAGCTAGCCCTACATTTTGGATACAGAGGGTTTATTCCATAGAATCATAGTGGTGATATCACCTATTACCGGTGGATTTTTGATAAGTTGAAAAATTTCACATGGAGGCCCTTTCGAGAGTGTTGTAGATGGTCTGGTGCCTAGGAGCTAGAGTATATGTGATATAGCAAACCATTAGTAGGCAAGCAATCAGAGATTGTGGAGAGATTTGTGATCAGTCAGGTATGGCATCAGTTTGTAGAGCCACAAGTGATCTCAGTGGAGACTACTACCCATGCTTGCTTCCACTCGGATGAGGCACGAGGCTGGCTACCCATGCTAGACTATCAGATGACTATCCAAGAGACAATAGCCTTGGTGTGGACTCCTTGGGATTATCGCCCAAATGTAGTTGATGCAAGGGTAGATCCAATTTACGTATATGAGATGTAAAGACATCCTTTTCCTTGATTTATAGAGCCAGATGCCCCATTTGTTGTAGGGGGACATGGAGGAGGTGATGGCAAAGGCATGAGATAGATGGAGGTCGGGATAGTTCCTAATCTAGGAGGAGATGGATGCAGGCGCAGGCTGCAAGGCAGGTGGAGGAGGCAAAGGGGGAGGAGGAGGAGCATCCATTGAGACACAGGAGAGTAGAGTGGGTAGAGGCACAAGCAAAGAAACTTTCCAGGGGAGATGATGATTGCAATGCGAGGATCTAGACCTTAGAGGCAAAGCTACAAGCAACTCGGGTCACCCTTGTAGTACATGATCAACAACTCATGGATGAGCTTTTGCAAGTAGAGAAGCTCTAGAGTGAGAGGGATGCTGCTAGGCAAGAGTCAACACATCATGGGGCTCAAGAAACATATTATTATGCAACATATAGAGGTGTAGTGCCACCAGGATAGGGACTTCCTGACTATTTAGAGTGGGTCGACAGATCAGAGAATGCGGTATAGTCATCAAATAGGAGACAAGCTTTGCCACCAGGGCCACCACTAGTTGCAGACGGTGTGAGTCAATCTTAGGTCTAGGTTGGTAGTTTTGATAGTTTTGAGTGTACTCCATGTATTTTGAGATGGATATCCAGATTTTGGATCTCACATTTGTATATGTATTGTGACACATTGATATATATATGAGATATTGGATTTGATTGAC
This sequence comes from Cupressus sempervirens, assembly GCA_028749045.1. NCBI lineage: Eukaryota > Viridiplantae > Streptophyta > Pinopsida > Cupressales > Cupressaceae > Cupressus > Cupressus sempervirens. Next base: position 548,968,724 of record CM053789.1, read on the forward strand.
ATATTTGTGTACTTGTCTCATTTTGATGGATGTTTCAACATTTTAAGTTTTCATGTGATGTTTTAGTTTCTTGCTCATGTATGCGTTGCTTTTATAGTTATGTGGATATGCTCATGTATCTCTCTCATGTATGATGTTTAGCTCTCGTGTGTATGTTATAGACTTATGTTTTTGAAACATGTAACACTTGGATGGATCGAATGTGATTTTTAGATTAACCCTTTGTGATGACAAGATAGCAAAAAGGTGAAGCAAAATATCAAGAAGATGAAAAGACATGAACCAGAAGAAAGAAAATAAAGATATGAAAGCAGTTAGCCGATGTAACGCCCCACCAAGGAACCCAAAAGAAGTTAACCTAAATTCTTACTAAGTTTGATAAACAATTATTTTTTATAAAGATAACATACACAACAATAATAGAATAGTGGAAGCAATAACATACACTCAACTATTAACAAAACACAATCAAGTTATAACTCTTAAGGGTCCAATGATGATGAATCACATTTAATTTTAATTAACACTAAATCCAATATATAATAAATCCTCATCAAAGAATAATGTACAAGTATGAATCCATTTAAACAATATACAATCATCTCGAATGCCACTTGACAATAATCATAATGCACCTTCATCCATTGTACAAGTCATAGGGTATGAAGGGCTGAAAGAATATACATCATAAAAATAGATTACAACAACATCTCAAGATTCATGAAATCTAGTACAATACAAGAAGTATAACCATCCATCAAAGTACACAAGAATATAATGAAAGAGATACAAAATAGGTAACTCTAGCCACGACAATCGAATTGTCGAACCTCAATGGTATAAGAAAAAGCACTACCACCTGACGTCGTGGAACCCAAAAAGGTCCACTCCCACCATGCTGAGAAGAGAGTCTCAAGTCATAAACAAGATAACAAAATCAACAATCATATCCAATATCTAAGTCAAGGAAAAGCTAAAAACAATTCAACTCAAAGGTACCAAGACAAAAAAGACACCTAAACCTAGAGGCAACAATGACATATAGAGAATCTATTATACATGTGGGCAAGTGTTATCACACGAGCCAACTCTAAGGTTACCTGGCTAGTCTTTTAATCCTCTAACCCCCTAGTGACTGACTCTATGCAGCACTAGTATCCTTTCATAGTGATAAGGCATACTAACAAGCTAGCTCTAAGGTTACCCGACTAGTCTTTTAATCCTTCGACACCCTAGTGACTTTCTGTAGTACCAATATCTTTTTAATTCATTTAAAACCCATTTAATGAAATATTATCACTTATTAAATAACCTACAATGGGTTACCCAACAACCTCTTTTGGGCCTCAGTCTCCATTGCAAGCCACTTCCCAACACATAACGTACCCTAAGCTCAATAAAGCAAGTCAGTTGTTAAACAAGCAATTGACAAGTATTGAAAATTATAGATCATAATCACATATTTCACCAATACGATCATCCTAATAGGACTGATCCCAAAACAAGTACACATAAATCATATCCATGTCATAACATGAGATCACCAAAAACAAATCATTTAGTCACCTTAGTCCTATACAAGCAGCTGGGAAGAAATCAAAGATAACTGATCAATGACTCAAAGGTTATATCAGGAAAGTCACACCATTCACCTCAGTCTCACACAAGAAACTGGAAAACATATCAAAACATCTGATCAAACTTATCATAGCACACACACATGTCACATCACCATGGTTGGGTATAAAAAATTATAATTGAAACATCATCATGACATCACAGAACAAAACTCCCAAGCCTTTGGTAAACATCCTAATTTGGTCAAAGTACTAAGTCAACCTGAATCCAATATTAGTAAACCACACATCACATGAAGTACATACAAAAGTAACTTCCGTAATTCATTAGGTTTTGAAAACACAACCACCAAAATTTAATTTAGTTATTTTCTAATTGTTTTATTTTTCTATAAAAGTATATTTAATAATAAAATAATTAATTATATATATAAAATGTTGAATCTATATTTTTTTCTCCATTTTATTAATCTAGATTAAATTTTATTACAAGATAGAAATATTAATCTATACCTCAAATATACATACATACATACAATTTCAATCTATACAAATTTAGTTATAATAATAGTAAATAAAATAAATATAGAAGGAAACATATAATAATGAATAATTCATTTCTAAAATTCAGTTTACTCAAACCCTCACACATTTCTACTTTATCATACTAAAAGTAAAGTTAATTTAAATATTAGAAAGGAAGCATATTTAAAGGGCTCCACGTGAGCTTTTAAATTAGATCAAAAGTTCTTTCTAGTTAGAATTTAATGAAAGAGGCTAAGATGCCAAACATAGTAATTTAGAAACTTTAATTAACAAAGCTGTAAGTTTTCCTTTTTAATCTTAAAACAACTTTTAAGAAATTTTTATATTAAAACATTGAATAAGTCATGAATTTTAATAGGCAAGGGACAATATGACTATCCTTGCCCTTACGTATTGCAAGGAAATCAAAATTTTCTCTTTTTTTTTAATAAGCTTGTTTAAGCTTTTATACGTCCGGTCCCATTTTATAGATAGTAAATTCTAAAACGTGGCTATGATTTACCTTAATTGTAATATGTTTAATAAATAAAAAATAACAAACACTTTACAAATAATTTTGAAGCTAATTAATAAATTATTTAAAATGATTTATTGAGGGCAATTTAGTTGGTTGCATAGACGCTGCCATGAAAGGGAACATTGTTTATTATATTTATTTTGTTTGAAAGGACATATAGAAAAAGTAAACTAGAGATGGATCGTCTATTCTTAGCAGTTTCCAATTTCTATTTTCATTTGATTTCCACTAGAAACATGTGATTGAAAATAAGAAAATAAAGGCATAGTTTTATTTATATGTGTGTGTGTGTGTGTGTGTGTGTGTGTGTGTGTGTGTGTGTATACACACACAGACACACACACACATATACATATCTCTATATATATATGTATGTATGTATGTATGTATGTATATAAACCATCCAAGCATTGAAATAACATTCCTTATTTTTTTATTTTTATTTTTTTTATTTAATTTCTGCAATACAACTTTTTTTTCTAGTGAGTTCTTATTTTACTTTTTATTTTATTTTTAATAAGGATAACAATGATTCCTCCAAACCTATTATTGATTTATTATAGATCTAATTTTGAGAACAAACCTTAGCTGTGCTAAGCATTGATTCACAACACAAGCATTCTCAATTCGATTTTTGTTCGCATATATTTCAATAATGAAGAATAATAAAGATTTTTTAAACAAGGGGTTTCAATTAATCAAATCGTTCACCGACATATTAAAAAATAATACATTTCAACACAAGGGTTTCCAAAAGATGAAATTCATTCACAATCGTTATCGAAAACAAAGAACAATAGATTCACAAACAAGGGTTTCAACTGAAATTGAAATTGTGAAAATAATTTCACTCAAACACGGACAAGACAAAAGTTCAAAGAACAAAACCTAGTGTACAAATAAACTATGAGATCCTACCTAGATCTTATGCTAAAATGATAATCACACAGAGGACACAAATAATCCCCTTTTTTTTTCTTCTGAAAACCTTCCTCTCTGAAAATGCTCCTCCAAAACCCATTTAATGAAAAATGAACTCTAAATTGTTGATAAAGAGTTCTCCCCTAAATTTGGGGCTTTGATTGTGCAATCACACGAGGGAACTTGATGATCATTTTCTCTTGATATATAATTATCTTTTTACATTTTCATGCACGCTTTTTGCAATTTAAAATATCTTTATTAAATTAATTTGCTTTCTCTCTTTAATTAATTTACTATATTTTAATTTCATGCATAAGCTTTATGCAATTTAATTAAAATTAAATCTATTAAATTATGTTTTCTCTCTCTTATTAAATCACGAGACACTTTAAAAATATATTTATTAATTCAACTAATAATATTATTTAGAGTTTATTATTAAAAAATAAAAATCTTAAATAATTATTATTAAATTAAATAAATATAAATATGCCTAAATCAAAACTTTACTAAAATCTCTTTAATTTAATTCTTTTATTTAATTAATTTCTCAATTAATTAAATATAATTAAATATCGAATTTCTTTATAAAATTTTTGTTAAATTAAATTATTAAATTATCTTTTAATTTGATTCAATTATAATAGAAAATCATCACATACCCACAAAACCAAAAATGACAACTCAACTGAAGATAAAGGACAAGATCAAATTCCAGGGTTAAAGTCACGAATTTACGTCACTTGATGAATTCAGATGGGTAAACTAACTTAGATACTTGTCCTACTTTTTAGGACAATTGGCTAAGAGTTTAGGATTTGGACTCAAGAGTTATCTCCCCACTTATACCATTGAAATACTGCGATAGGGTATGCTCATCCTAGCAATTCAGGGAAGTCAATACCTAGTACCTACAATCTACATAAAATCCATGTATGTACAAACAAAATATTCTAAACTAAATAGGCAATGGAAGGAAGTGGTTTATCATGTAAATCCCAACTAGTAGGTGACTACGACTCCCTTCCTCAACCACATCAGAAATGTCAAACATAAAGAAAACACACATGCACACCATACACATGCAAGCACGGGGTAAGTATCCATAGAAACTACATATAAATCATTCCTCTATCTAACATCATTAAATAATTGAAAGTCACTACATGAACATAAATATCATCATCAAACAATCATGAGGCAACTGAAATATCTCTCTCTCTCTCTCTCTCTCTCTCTCTCTCTCTCTCTCTCTCTATATATATATATATATATATATATATATATATATATATATATATATATATATAAAATCTGAATATGAAACAATATATGACAATCTGGAAAATAATGTCACTGATCATCAAGCATATACATAAAGCTAGCCTAAAAGAGTTTGGCAATACAACAGAAAAGTCAACTACAGGTAGGCATTACAGTCGATATGTTTGAGAAAAGATGAAGAGAGAGCTCTCCCCATATGCAAGAATGCAAAACTATGTGAGGGAATGAACCTATAATGCAAGCTAATACAAAGTGGTTCACCAATAAGAAGCACATAGCATATAAACTCTAATTTCATCATTAAGCATTTATTAGGGACATCATGAGATCATACAATCATCACTAGCATAACTATGAAGATATGATTATGATCGATATCAGATAGGTATGTGGAAATCCAATCTAAGTATCTAAGACATGTAAGTCAAGATGACTATGTGATTGGATTCTCTAGCTTTGATATAGCAAGATTACACCTGTATCAAGGCATAAGCACCAAGATAACCCCCGAGTGTAGTCTTGTGAGAATAGTCAAGGATAATACGGTGTAAGCCAAAATGTCAAGTAGGAAAAGCATGAATGCTCAAAAACACCATAGACAAACAAAGTACACCCACAAGTAGAAATCAAGAAAATATGCCTCGTGCCCCCAGTCTTCTAGCCAATTACATCCTCAAAAGACTATGAGGGAGGGAACATATAGCAAATAAATCATCATAGACAACACACAAAGAAAATAAAGATCATCATAGCTCAGTTGTTTAAGTGTTTAAGTGCGTGTAAGTCACTTGGCCATTTCTTCAAGACTTGATTTTGATAATGAGAAATATCGTGACATTGGACACTGTAGGTAAACTATCTAAAAAGTGTTGAGAAAAACTTGATATCAAGTTGGGGGTACTGTTGAGAAACATTGTTATGTGAGTTGCCAAAAAAACCCTAATGTACAATGACACCTCAATAGACTAAGAAGCTATGCCCTCGAGATGAGGACAAGAAATAGTTCCAAGCTAGGAAATGTGTTGTAGAGTGGGTGATTGAGATTGATAGGCATAGGTGCAAGGGTTTCAAGTAATGCCTCTTTCTAGGTTTTCACCACTTGGTAGATTTTTTCAGGACCTTTTTTCAAATTTTTTGTATTTTTAAATTTTTAAATTTTTTTTGGTGATACATGAAAGTGCCTATTGCTAGGTTTTCACTAAGATGATAATTTTTTCAGGACATTTTATGATTTGTAGGATTTTTTTAGTATCATAAATATGTATAGGATAGCTGAGCTGCGAACCTCTAAGCATAGAATTTCTTCAAATGTAGGACATTGATAGGCTTTGCAAGTTCTTCCCCTTCAAGAGTATATAGTTGATAAGCACCAGACCCAAATAGTTTTGTGATAATGTATGGGCCTAACCAATTAGGTTCAAACTTTCCCTTTTGCTCTCTATGCTACTAATTTTTTGGACTCTCTCTAAGCACAAGTTCACCTACTTGAAACTCACAAGGGTGAACTTTCTTGTTATACTGAGTAGTCATTCACTTTTGATAAGCTCTCATGTGATCAAAAGCAGCCTTGCGGCATTCATCAAGAGTCTCTAGTTCCTGTACTCGTATAGCTCTATGGTCTTCATCAGTTATCAACCCATGTAAGGAGACTCACAGGGAGGGGATATCAACTTCTAATGGGAGGATGACCTCAGAGCCATAGACTAGAGAAAAGGGTGTGGCCCTTGTAGGAGTACAAATGGTAGTTCTGAAGGTCCAAAGTTTCAGATTGATCTGTAGGTGTCAATCTTTCCTAGACTTGTGAATGATGAAATGTAAGATCTTCAACAATGTTTTGTTGGAGGCCTTAGCTTGGCCATTCCCTTGAGGGTAGTAGATAGAGGACCAATTTTGTTTGATTCAAAATTTCATGCACAGTTGTTTGAGGTCCTTGTTCTTGAATTGTCCTACATTATTAGTAACAATGGAGGAAGGAATACCATAATGACAAATGATGTGGTTTAGTATAAACAAGGAAAACACCTATAGCAGTGGATAGTGGTACATCTTCAACCCATTTGGTGAAATACTCAATTGTTGCAATGATGAACTTGTGACTGCTAGATGAACTTGGATTAATTTTTCCTACCAAGTCAAAGGCCCATTGTTGAAATGGCCAATATGTCATAGAGGGAATCAACTCATGTCCAAGAGCATGAATTAAGTTGCCATGAAGTTGACATTTCTGACAAGACTTTCCATAACGAATGACATCATCTTGCATGGTTGGCCAGTAATAACCCACCCTAAGCAATTTTTGAGTAAATGCAAGGCCATTAGAATGTGCCCCACAAATATTGTTGTGGACTTTAGCAAGTGCCTTTTCAAACTCTTCTAGCTCTAAACACTTGAGCAACATTCTATCTAGACTCTTCCTAGACAAGTCACTAGAGACCAAAGTGTAATGTGAAGCATTACAGAGGAGTTGTCATTTTTGGTTACACGTGAGGGTTTCAGGAATAACTTGATCATACAGGTAAGAGAAGATAGCCACATAACGGGAGGAATCATGACCTACAACAATGCATATCACTTGGTTATCTAAGGAATCATAGGTGGGATGGCATAGTTCTTCCACCAAAAACTCAAATCGTGATTCATGTTCTTATAGTTGGAGGATATATGCTAAAGTGGCCATAGCATCAGAAACCTTGTTTTCTATTCTAGGAATTTGTTGGAATGTCACAAAAGTGAAATAGTTCCTTAGAGCGTCTATCAACTTCTTGTAAGATATCAACTTGTCATCCTTTGTTTGATATTCATTATTCACTTGGTTTATAACAAGTTGAAACTCTCCATAGATGTGCAATTCAGTGATTCTCCATTCAAGAGCCATTTTGATCCCATTTGTTAATGCCGCATATTTTGCAATGTTGTGTGGAATAAGAGTTTGTAGGATTTTGGGATCGTATAACCATGAGGGGAAATAAACAAGACACTTGCTCTAACCCCATTCTGTGTATGAGAATCGTCAATGAACATTTTCCAAGTTCTCTAAGTGATGTACATAATCAAGGCATCTGTAAACTCAATTTGCATGGGTGTTGTATCCTTTAGTGGAAAATCAACCAATTGGTCAGCTATAGACTGCCCCTTGATGGCTTTATGTTCAACATATTGAATGTCCAATTTGGAAAGAATCATCAACCATTTAGCTAGACAATTGGTAAGTGCAACTTTGCTCAACAAATATTTTAGAGGATCAATTTTTGCAATTAGGTGTACTATATTTGCCAACATGTAATGTCAAAGTTTTTGAGAAGCAAAGACCATTGCAAGGCAAGATTTCTCAATGTTGGTTTATTTCATTTCATAAGCTACCAAAGTTTGATTGATGTAATATATAGCCCACTCTTTACTAGTCTCATCACTTTGTGCTAATAATACTCCTAGAGAAGAAGTTATAGCTGAGATGTACAAAATCAAAGGTCTTCCCGAAATGGGTGTCATCAAAATCGGAGGTTTAGCCAAGTACCCTTTGATTTGGTCTAGACTTTGTTGACAATCTTCATTCCATATATGAGTAGAGCCTTTATGCAAATTCTTGTTAAAAAATTGAGCTTTATTAGTCAACTAAGAAAAGAATCTTCTAATGGATTGGAGACACCCTTGCAAACTTCTAAGTTGACAGATATTTTTTGGAAGAGGCATTTCCATGATAGCTTGGACCTTTCAAGATCAACCTCTATATATTTTTCTAATATAATGTAGCCTAGCAATTTTCTTGAGGTGACACCAAAGGCACACCTTTTTGGGTTCAACCTAAGTTGAAATTATTCCATATGGTCCAATATCAGACTAAGGTCTTCAAAATGTGTGTCTCATTTTCTAGATTTTACCCAGTATGTCGTCAACATCGTCTTCCATATTTTTATGCATAATATCGTGGATGATGGTGGTCATTGCTCTTTGATAGGTGGTACCAGCATTTTTGAACCCAAAGGGCATGACATTCTAGCAAAAAGTACCCCAGGCACATGTAAAAGTTGTCTTCTCTTGATTAGCTAGAGCAATCTTAATTTGGTTATACCCAAAAAAGCCATCCATGAGGGAGTACATTTCGTAACCCACCATCATGCCCACTATCATGTCTATGTTTGGTAGCAGAAAGTCATCCTTGGGGCATGCTTTGTTTAGATCTCTGACTTAGATGGATTTATCATGTTTAGACATAGGTACAATGTTGGAAATCCACTCTACATAGTCAATAGCTCTGATAAAGTTTGCACTCAGGAGTTTTTCCAACTCTACTTTGACCAAGAGTGCTACATGCAGATGCATCTTTCTTAATTTTTGTTTAACATTTTTTACACTAGGAGAGATAGATAAATGATGCATATAAGATCTGTGTCAAGCCCTGGCATATCTGAGTATGTCCATACAAAATTGATCTTCTTGTCTTGAAAGAAATTGGCAAAATTCTCCTTTTCCTCAGTTGACATTAATTGAGCCACATGGATAATTTTAGGAGATTCCTCTGTCCCCAAGTTGATAGGCTAGGTAGGTTCAATGAGAATCAAAGATCTGTCTTGAAAATAGCTTGGTAGATTACGAAGTACCTCATTGATAGGTGCCTCAAGGAGGTTTTCACCATTAGATACATCTTTATTTTTACTTTTTTTAGGTGCAGGTACCGCCACAATGTGGTTTTCTCCATTTGACCGCTTATTTTTTCTTTTAATTTTATGACTAAGGTACTTGATATCTGATTCCATCATGTTAACCACAGGTTCTTTGGTGGAAGAAGTGATGGGTTCAATGGTATTTTGGTAACAAACAATCTCACAATCATTTTGAAAAGATGATATTTTAGGTCTTTGATTTTGAACTAACCAATCTATGAGATCAGGGTGAGTCAATGAGACTGATGTGGAAGCTTCAAGGTTGTTAATATGAAAAGAGTAATCTCTAGTGACATGTGAAGTCGAGCCTATAGTGAACGTTATAAAGGAGTCTAGATCAGGAATAGACTTAGAGGGACCAACATGATCCACTAAAGCATGTTGCAAGCCAAACTTGTTTGACCCTATACTAGACTCTTCGACTACATTTGGTTGGCTTGCATAGGCGTGAATGACATCCACTCCTAGCTCACAAGATGCATCCGATAGGTTTTCCCATTCATACTCATAAGAGTTTGTACTCTGATCTCTAGCAATTAGACAAGCAATATTTTGTATAATTTGTCCTTTGTTCATGTCTTTATGGTCAGATTCATCTTGTTCCAACTGTCGAGAAGTGGAAGCTTCAACATCATTATTGGTAGTTAGTGTTTCTTCTCCCCAAAGGGGAGAAGTTAGAGGCATAAAATCCTCATCTTGCGAAGTGGCAACAAAAAAGGCAAGATCATCATCCTCTGATTCAGATGTTTTGCGATCAAATGTTGGTATTTCATCTTCTAGCCCAAAACCTAGGCCAATAGTATCTCGAGTGTCACTACCCTGAGTATGACTTAAAGGTTCAACTAGAGCTTTTTATATTACTATTTAAGGATTCGTGGCCCTAAAAGCCCATGTTGGCAAGAAATTTATACCATTTTCCATAGTGTTTAGGAGAGATGAGAGTAGTAAATGTGACTTCCTCCTCACTTCCTCTTCCCTACAGATACAATCTTTGATTGCTTGTTCTTCTTTTTCTACTTTTAGTGGAACTGAGGATTGCACAATGGTGCCAAAAAGAGTCATTGCAGAAGTAGAAGGCTTCTTTTTGGTAGAAGGTTTCCCATAAGACCAAGGGGAAATAGGTAAAGCAACAATAGAGTCTAGAGTGTATTCGGCCATACCAAGGCTCATCATTATCAATTTCTATTCACACTCTATAAAAGATGATGTCATCTCATGAGAAGAGCGATTATGTAGAACCAATGTTTCTGTAGCAGATAATATTTTGATAGACATTGAGTTGTCATTAGGAACAACTATTTCAGTACCATTAAAAGGGAACTTGATGCACTAATGGTACGTAGAGGGTCCTTCTTGCATTTCATGAATCCAGGTTATCCCAACAACAAATTGTATGCAAGTGGTATGTCTAGGACTTGGCAAATGACAACCTTCTCAACTAGACCAACTCTGATTAGAAGCATAATTAGACCTTTGGAAGGTCTTTCAACCTCATCATAGGCTTTTTTATAGTGATCTTGTGCCTAGGATCAATGGAAAATTCAGACATGCCTAATTGTTGGATCACATTGAATGAAATGATGTTCAACCCTGCATCATTGTCTATCAAGACTTGACACACTTCGACATGGAGAACAAGGTTGTGGGGATGATTGAGAGGTCAATCATCTTCTTTAGAAAAGGTGAGGTAGTGAGGTGAAGAGATATGGTTCACCATAGCTCAGAACCATTCTGTATCAATATACGTGGGAATGTTGGTAGAACATAACGCTTTTTCAAGGATATCCTTGTGCAAAGGGGTTAATTCTAACAACTCAAAAATGGAAATATGAGCCGGTGTACATTGCAGTTAGCTGACAAAGTCATAGTTGGAGATCCTAGAAGTAGTTGGTTGTTTAGAAGATGAAGCATTCTTAGGATCATGAGAAACTTTTAGGACAACTTTAGATTGCCCCTAGTGATGATGTTAAGTGGTTCACTTTGTGAAGAGGAAGATTTAGCCACTTGGAGTACTACCTTAGGTCTAGTGTCATTATGGTGTTGGGGAACATTTTACAATTTTAGGACAACCTTGGGTCTTTCATCCTTTGGTCAATTTTCATCATTAGAACTTGCCATACATAGATACTCAATGGGCTCAAGCATGCCTATAACATTGTCTATGTCACCATAGGCATAGCTGATCTTGGCATCATGATTCTTCTTAGTAGCTTTGGAGGTTTCACCTTTCTCATATTCAGGAAAAGGTTTTTTGAAATCTTTATGGTCTGAATTTTTAACAAGACCATCTATGACAACTTTACTAGCCTCGATGAGATCTTGGATAACATCTTTAAGCTTAATTTTTTTTTTAGTGTTGTGTCCTTTGCTTCTGTGATAACTGCAAGCATGTTCCTCTCACCACCAATGTGATCTAACAGGTGGGTTATAGGGATGGGAATTATCTAGTAGTGTAACTAGCTTGTTTGCAATCAAGGTTTTTTAGACCACTTCATAAGGCTCAACCATTGGTGTATAAACACATCATTTTTTGGTAAATTGAGAGCTCTTGTCGGATGTTTGTGGTTTCAGACCTTCTTGTTGTTTTGTAGCATAGATGGCTTTGGAAAGGTTAAACATAGGTTCCTTGGTCTTAGGAGTGTCCACTACTCTGTCATTGACAACATGTTTTTATTCCATGGTTTTCCTTTGTCGTTACCATTTCCATTGTTATTTTTGTCTTCGTTCACAACAGTGTCACCCTTCTTAATAGCAACATCCTCAATGCGATACACACTCTCAACCATATCGTTGAAGGATGTGAAAAACTATTTTCTTAAGTCAAAATATAGTTTAGGTACAAGCGTGTTGACAAAAATGTCAATTTTATCAACTTCAAAAACTTGCCAAGGGTACCTCGAGTATAGGGATCTCCATCATTGAAGGTGTGTTGCAAAATGTTCTCCCTATTTTTTTTTGATTTAGCATAAGTCCAACACAGTTACAAGATGTTGAATGTTGTAAGAGTATTGTAGGATAAAGTGTTGTGCAAGCTCATCAAATGTTTTGAGAGGTAGAGTCAATTTTGTGAACCAATCCATAGCTTGCCCTCTTAGACTTCTAGGAAACAAACACATAAGATAGGGGTCTTCATGCATGAAATCCATGCTAATAGCATAGAAATGTCTCACATGATCATGAGGGTCACCATTTCCATCATATTTTTCATACTTAGGAACCTCTATATCCTTAGGAAATGGAGACATGTATAAACTCCTATCAAATGGAAGAACACATATTGACTCAATAAATGAAGTTTTAGGTTGCTCTTTGGAAGTTTACAATTGTGCAAGTTGTTTCCTTAGTTCTTGCATTTCTTCTCTCAAGATTTCAGCTTCAATAGGCTCTCATTTTTTGATTTCTTTGCACACTGAAATCTTGGGAGAGTTTCCATCCTTTCGTTGCCATATACTAGAAGTATTGATCCCCATTTTCCTCTAAAGCTTTTAGCATTAGTTTTTGAGCGAGCTCATCTTGTTGAAATCTTACAACATCTTCACTAGTGATCTTATCCCAACTTTCATGATGTGATTGTAATTGTCTAGGTGGTAATGAACATGCTCTCGTGTTGACCTTAGGAGTCCTTGGAGGTATGTGATTGCCATTGTTTCCACCAATGGGAATTTGGTCAAAAGGATTGCGATAATAGTCTCCTCCAATTTTCTCATTGTGTGTATGATGATTAGCTTTAGCTTGTTGATCCTCTCTTTCCCTAGCATGGACAATTTCCAAAAGTCTTTCATTTTCATGTGCTTTTTCTTCTACACGATGTTTGATTTCATCAGGATGCATGTTGGTCAAAGTGTTTTCATCTATGGGTGTGTCAAAGGGTGTTCCAAATGGGTTCTCAAAACTATAAAGTGTATTGTGTCGAACGTTGGTCATCTATGTTTGACTAGAATCAGGGTCTTTCACACAAGGTTTTCTACAAGGATGCCTAGGTGGAGTCTCTAGTTGTGCGAAAATGATAGGGGATTAATTGTCATTACCAACTTGGAACCTAGTTGTGACCGACATGTAAGGATGTGTCTTTTCTTAATAGGATGAGAGAAATGTTTCAGATTTGAAGCCCTTATGATCAAGAATAATCACTTGTAAAGGTAGAATAGATGGCTTGTCAAAGGTGCTCAAGAATTTAAAACACTACTAACTTGAGCTAAGCGAGCGAGCAAGATTCTCAATGGTGAATAACTAGCATAGAACGGTAACTAAATTTTGACAAGTGATCATCAATAACATTTTGAGACTTACATCTGATGGACTAAACCATCTTTTCAACTTGGGACAACACCTAACATATGAATGTGTGACCAGGACTAGGAAGGACTGAAGCAACAAGACCCTAGATTAGATAAAGTGGAACACAAACTCTATTTTGATAGAAAAAAGACTCAGGTGATATTCTTTCAAAATCCAAGTGATAGTAGGATTGCACAATATATCGTACGACACAATTAATAATATCCGTGCGATACTTTTCTCTTGGGCAATAGTTCACACAAGGTGAGATGACAGATTTTAGTATATCAGGGTGAAACTTTATAATAGTAGGGCGATACAATTTGTGAAAATAACTGTTGTGTGATATTTCTCCATAGAGTGTGTGATGAAGTGCCAATTTTGTGTAAAAAAGACAAGTTTTGACTCCAATTTGTTGTGTTTTAGTTTGATAGTTAGATAGTTTTCAAACAAGACATTTTTAGGTTTCAGTTAGTGTCGAGTAACAAAAAGGTTTGCAAATAGTAGGGTTTTTTAGCATGTCTCAAACAATTTAATAAGGGTCAAAACAACCTTTCCAATATGCGTTTGTGATATTAGAACAACCTTCTTACCCATTTTATCGAGATTTGATTTTTAAGAATTTTTACATTGGTCGACACATTCAAAAAACATTAGCCAAGCAACTACCTTAAAGTCACGGTTCATTACTCAACAACTTGGCCCACACTAAGTGCTCCTTCACCTCACACCAAGTGGTTCCCCAAAAGAGATATTGGCTTTGTCATGGAAGTGCCATAAGCACAACCAAGGGAACATAGATGGTGAGTGTAAAATCTTGGGGTGATCCAGGTAATCCACTAGGATCGATCCTTGCACCAAGAAGTTGAAAGGCAAAATAGGGTAGCTACTAACTTAGAGTGTTTAGAAAGGGCTTCCATTCATAATGTTCCTCTTGTACCCAATTAAGGGACACTCCACCTTGTGGTGGGTAACAAACCTCACGGTCACAAGAGCACCTTATGTATTCTTGCTTAGTGATCTCCATATGGTCGCAATCCCACAAGCAATCACAATAAGCGAAGACAAACAATACTTCTACCAAGGTTTTTTTGTCTTTGATAGCCTTGAGTTTATAATGGGTTGGAATAGTCAGGTTCACTTGTCCCCACTTGGGTTGTTCCTCTTGGTTTCCCAAGAGCAAGCCCTTTAAAGGATTCTAACTACCATAGATTGGATCCACTTTCAAGAGTCAAGATTTTTGATATGAAAAAACTAGTAATATTATTGCACATTAAATAAAGGAAATACAAGAAATTTTGGGTTTTTATGCTTTGAGAAGCCCTGCAAACAATTTTCAGTAGCCCTTGTGCATTTGAAGCTTTGACATGTGTTCTTTTAAGGTGATTAGGCAAACATCTCAAGGTAACAACCTACAAACACAACCATTAGCCCCACAAGTTAGCTTCAAAATAGCATCTAATCTACAAATAGACCTTTGTAAAACCTCTATAGACCTGTAAAAATCTAGCAAACAACAAGTACAATCGAGAAATTGATCTAATCACTCAATCAACAAGCAAGTTCAGACCAAGCGACAATTTTTGCTAGAAGTCTATCGTGCAATTCTTCTCAATATATATGTGTGACAGATTTCTTCCATGTGATATTTCTACCTAAGTTGGGTGAGAAAACATACTATAGGGGAGTGAAAAAGTTCAATACTATCATGCAACACTTTTACCCCAAAAGTATAGCACTATAGTTATAAGAAACATCGTATGAAACTAGCAAAATATCGTCCAAAAGTTGTGACTGTAAAAAAAAAAGAAAAGTGCAGATAACATGTAGAAAAAATTAAAAAAACAACAAGATAAAGAAAAAAACCAAGTGTGCTACCCCAAAGTGAGTGCCAAAATGTACACTAGAAATGTGTCACACTCTAAACCATTTGATCCAAGATATTTCATGAGTTCAGAATGTTTGGATGCTAGCTTAGAGCTCCCTATCCACAGAGTGCAAGAGAGTATGATTCAAATATGAAGGCTCTCAACTGAGCCCTAGAGATACTCTTCTTTCTAGTAAACCATGTAGTGGGAGGTTCCAAAGATGAGATGCAAGAATGCAAATGTCCACAAGCAGTTCCTCAAGGATGCAATGCAAATATGAAGTAAGCTAAGATTAAATGCAAAATGTAGCTACGTTAAACAAGATGAGAGTGTTACAAGATCCAAGCTAATTACTAAGTGATTTAAGCTATTGAAAAAAGAGAAGGTAAGCTACATGCAACTATTAGTAAAATGCCATATGATCCTAAGCTAGTATGTGATGGATGAGAGAATGAGACAAGGGATGAGAAGTTCTCCACAAAGCTCCAAAGAAACCTGTTAGAAAACCTGCAGCATAACAATATTCAAAAGGTGGATGGATCCTTTGAGGGGGAAAGCTCTCTCTCTTTTAAAGTCATATGGACAATAGAGATCAAGGTCAAGATGATGGAAGATCAATGACAAAGTTTGAAAGTGAAGTTGATCCATGTGCACACACAAGTCAACCAATAAAATAAAAGTTGACTTCCCATTTAAGACAATAGTCACAAAGCCTTTTCTTTTAATTTGAAAAATAGAAAAGTGACTTTATGTGTGCACTTTAAGTGGTTTAGAAGAATGGGGTTTTTTATTTAATTAAAAGGGGACATGTTCTTTTAATCAAATAATGAACTTAGGATAGCATATTCAAACTATAAGTTATAATCAAATTAATCGATTATTAGCAATTTGGTCTAGGTAAATGATTAATTAAATTAGCCAAAATGCTGAGAAGGGGGCTAATAGTCCAGATGACCATTTTTAGGTGATCACACCTCTAAGTAATCACTCCCTCTTACTTAGCATGTCTCAACCAACTTTCACTTTCTCCTTCTTTCATGTTAACTCACTGATAATCTCTCCCTCATGATGTCATAAACATTCTCTTCTTCTGGATATATATATATATATATATATATATATATATATATATATATATATATATATATATATATCCCTTTTTATAATTTAGACAATCTCTCCCTCTTTGACAATAATTCCAAAGATGTTATCTCTGACATCTTTCTCATGTAGATACTTTCATGTTAGGTTTGAATTTTTCATCTGTCATCTTCATATGTCTGTTCCATTATTTTGTCCTTCTTCTTTACTACTACCTCAGACAACTCCTAAAGTAGAACTATTTGCATCAATGTGTAAAACAGTCTAATTAGCACATTTGATGCAATGGTTCACTTTTGATTAAGTAACTTTATCTAGGGGAATCATCCCTTATTTACCTCTAAGATATTCATGGGCATCCTTAAGTAAAGCTTTAGGGAATATGTTAGCTACTTGTTCTTTAGTAATTACATATTCCAATTTCACTTCTTTGTCCTAAACTAGTTCTCTCATGTAATAATACTTGATAGCAATGTGCTTTGTCTTTGTGTGCATAACATGATTCTTTGATACATTAATACTGATTTTGTTATCACAATTTATAACCACTGGATCAATAACCTCTTCCTTCATACCTTTCAACAATTGTTTGATTCATATGATAGTTTAACAGTTCATTATTGTTGCCACATACTCAGCTTCAGTTGTTGATTGGTAAATGCAGTTATTTTTCTTGCTTGTCCATGAAATCAATCTCTTTCCTAGAAAGAATGCACAACCAATTTTTCTCTTCTTGTCATCAACATTTCCTACCAACTAGAGTCAGTGAATACCTTTAGTTCAAATCTATTATTCTTCTTGTAATACAATCCATAGTATTTTGTTCCTTTCAGAAATCTCAGTATTCTTTTCATTGACATCATGTGATTCTCCTTAAGACTTGCTAAAAATCTAAAAACTATCCCAACTACTAATGCAATATCTAGTTTTCTATGAACAATATATTGTAGTTTACCAATCATTGATATATATTGTGTCTAGTTCACATTAGCAGATAATCATTCTTAGATAGTTTATGTCCAGTTACCATAGGTGTATTCACTGGTTTGGAATCCTCCATCCCAAAAGTTTTCAATATCTCCTTGATATATTTGAGCCGAGTAATGAAGATACCTTGCATCATTTGATATACTTGTAAACCAACAAAGAATTTGATCTCACCAAACATTGAAATTTCAAATTCCTTCATTTCATCAGCAAAATATTTGCATAATACTTCCTTGCTCAAAATATAATATCATCAACAAAAATTTCAGATAAAAATACCTCATTGTTCTTGTTAGTCTTCAAATACAGATTGTTGTTATCATTTTTTATTGAAAACCCAATCTTCACCAAATAATTATGCATTCTTTCATACCATGCTCTAGGGGCTTGTTTCAATCCATATAAAGATTTGCGCAACTTGCACACCATATTCTTCTTGCTAGGATCCACAAATGCTTCAGGTTGTTCTATGTATACTTCTTCAAATATCCTATTCAAAAATGTAGATTTGACATCCATTTGATATGGGTGATCCCACAATAATGGGTTCCACATTTTGACCAATTGACATTGAAATCAATATTTTTGAAACAAACCTCACATTCGAGTGACTATATCTCTAAAACTATGAATAATTTCAAGATGACATAAAATAGTGATTTATAGTCCTCTGTTCCTACTTTGGAACCATATTTTTTAATTTTAAAAAAATTATTTATGTCAAATTTTTCTTCTCCTCTAAAAATGTGGTACATATGAAAAATCAATATTTTAAAAGAGTGAGTTTGTTTGACACACATAACTTCTTTTCTAGAAATAAAAATGAGGTAATTCTTTCGGTGTTGGATTTGTAACATCAATATCCAGAGGATGCATTTGGTTTTATTCAATTTGGTTGAATATTGTATAGTTTATGAAGTTTTGAAGTGATATCAATCCTAATTCAGACATACATTCATTTCAACACAGATAACTTGAACTCCATTTATCATAAATCTAATTATTATTTTTTAATAGAAAGCTATCTTAGCAACCTATTTCCTAGATATTTTTCAAAAAAAATTGACCTAATTTACAAATTTTCTCGAAGTGTCGAAGTCAGTTGATGTTCAACTGTTAATGAACCCATAACGAGTTAAACTCATATTTGAAAGTCTTAATGAATATAATATGTATTACAATTATAGTCGTTGGAAAGCTTGCTCCAAGCAGCACAAATTGGCATTTTTAATTTTATAGTAAGAGATCATTCAATCTCAATTTTGGGGGTCAAAATAGCCAATTTAATTTTTTTCAGAAAACAACACCAAATTTTTTTAAATTGACATGTTCACATGAACACTATGTTCACGCGAACATGTTAGACATGTTCGTGTGAACACATGTTCATGTGAATGTATGAGTGAAAATAATCCAGCGATAAGAAATTTTACTTAACGTGTTCGTGTGAACATGTAAAATAATTTGTGTTCGCATGAACATACAAAAAATTGAATTTATTAAGGCAAGGGCAAATTTTTAATTTTTATCTCAAACAAAAAAATGGGGTTTTACTCTCAAAATCACCATTAAAATATGTTCACGTGAACATATTAATAAGGTATGTTCACACGAACATACCTTATTTAAACTCAATATGTTTGCACGAACATATAATTGTTTTATGTTCGCGCAAACATAGTTAGTACATTCATGTGAACATACATAAAATTCAATATGGAAAATTTTCATCATTTCATGATTTCCTTTGTCCCCCAAAAGTGGTACCGACTATTGTGGGTTCACCCATATACATTAAATCCTTTATAAGAAAAATATGTGAACAATGTTCTAACTCCTAATCTTGCTACAAGGGCAATTGTTTCCCCATAGTCAACACCTTCCTCTTGTGCATATCCTTTACATACCAGTCTTGCTTGGTTCCTTGCGAACTCACCTTTCTCATTCAACTTGTTCTTGAATAGCCACTTGGTTTCAATAACATTTTTGTCTTTAGGTCTAGGTACTAGGGACCATGTTTTGTTCTTCTCAATCTGTTCAATTTCTTCATTCATAGCTTGTATCCAATCTTCATTCTCCAAAGAATATTTTATAGATTTGAGCTCAAAATCACAAAGTAAGCATGTATCACTTCTAAGTTTTTTCTTATCATAACACCAGACTCTTTATCTCCAATGGTTTGTTCAAGTGCATGATGCATTCTTACATATTTTTCTAATGCAAGCTCTTTTCTTATTTGTTCTTTCAATAGGTTCATCATGAAAAATGATTTCAATCTCATTATCTCTCTCTTTTTTAGGTTTTGGTTCATGTTTTGCATGCTCGACATTGCCTTCTTGATGTTCAACTTCCTCTATCTATGACTCAACATCATTTATTCATTGCTTGATACCCATAGTCTACTGCTCAACAACTGGTTGTTGCAACTCAACATTCCTACTCTGTTGAGGATTTTCAACTTTTTTCTATTTTTCATTTGGAGTGCTTGGAGCACTATCATTCACATATATGATTAAAATGTAGTCTTCATGTTCTGTCTTACATTCAATTTCATTTTTCTCTATATATTCATCAACTTTCACATTTGCACTTTCCACAACTTTGTTAGTGTTAGAGTTCAAACACTTATAAGCTTTTTTCTTAGTGGAATATCCTAGAAATATACCTTTATCACTTTTAGCATCAAGTTTTATATTCCTATTTTCTTTAAGTATGTAATAGTTGCTTCCAAAAACTTTGAAATATTTCACATTAGGTCCATAGCCATACCAAAATTCAAAAGGTGTAGCATTTGTACCTTTCTTGACTTGCACTTTGTTTAGAGTATAAATAGTTGTACTTACAACTTCTCTCCATATTTATGTGACACATTCTTTTCCATCATCAATGTTCTAGCACAACCCACAATTAATCTATTCCTTGTTTCAACTATTCCATTTCGAGGAGGGGTACTGGGTGTAGAAATTTGTCTTTTGATTCCTCTATCATTGTAGAATATGTTGAACTCATTGGAAATGAATTCACCACCTCTGTCAGATCTTAAACACTTTAGACTCTTCCCTATCTCTTTTTCAAATCTAGCCAAATACCACTTAAAATAGTTTAAAAGCATCAAATTTTTGTTAAGAAACATCAAAGTCATCATTCTAGAATAGTCATCAACAAATAGAATGAAATATTTGTCTCCATAATAAATTTGAACACTGATGGGTCCACATAAGTCAATATGAACCAATTTTGAAATATCGACAGATGAATATGTTTTGCTCTTGAAACTAGACATTTTCATTTTTCCCAACTAACATTGTTTACACATAGCATTGTTGGGTTTCTTCAGTTTTGGCAAACCTCTTACTCTTTTAATTTTACTAATGCTAGCCAAATTGTCAAAATTTAAATGACATAACCTTTTGTGCCATAACCAAATATCTCCATGTTGTGCAAATAGACATGTCTCATCAAATAAATCTAGATACAACAAGTTACCTCTTGTTTTATCACCACTTCCAATCAATTTACCATCAATGTCAAATATTTTGGCCTTTTTGTGATGTAATTAAACTCTATAACTTGATTTGTTTAACAATGAAACACTCAATAGATTATAGTTAAGTCCATCAATCCAATAAACATTGCCACATTTGATCTCTTCAATTAGTTGTATTGACCCTTTACCTTTCACAAGACGTGAAAATCATTACCAAATTTAACACAGCTACCCTTGTATGGTCCAATGTCCTCAAATTTACTTCTATTATTGGTCATGTGATTAGAACAAACGCTATCAATTATCCATCTATCACTTTTATTCACATAAGAAATTAAAGCAATTTACTCATCTTTATCAGAATCATCTTTCATAGAAACATAGACTACCTCTTCATCATTACTTTCAGATTTAGTATTAGTTTCTTCTTCAACAATATAACAAGATTTCCTACCTTTTTCCTTGTAGTCCTTATTCTTCATGAAGTCTCAATCATATCTTCTTCCTTTGTACTTTCTTTCCTTCCTTTCATTATTGTCTTCTCTATCAAGATAGCTAGCATAAATATGACCAACCTTGTTGCATGAAAAACATATTATGGGAAGTCTACCTTTGTATATTCCTTTGCCTCTTCAAAATCTCCTAGCAGTGAGTGCTTCAAGTTCATCAAGTTCATCATCGAAAGCATCACTGCCACTTTTTGCATGTTTTCCTTTTCCTTTCTTGCTAAGAATTAGTTGTGATTTAAAAGAAGATTCAATATTAGTAGGAGTGTAATTATCAAAATTATACATCTCAAAAGCAGTAAGCCTACCAATTACACCTTCCAGAGTTAGGTCATTACCTAGAGTACATCTCAATTCTTGTATTGCAGAAACCCTAATAGCATAAATAGGAAGTAGAGTTCTCAATACATTGTTGATTATTATTTCATATTCAATCTTTCCTTTAGCTCCTCTAATAGCATTGACATTCTTTGATTCTTGTACAATGTTGTACTATGTTCTCACCTTCTGTCATTCTCATTTCATCAAACTTACCTCTTGGACTTTCTTATTTGGCCCTTAAGGCATTATCATCTCCTCCATAGACGGTCTTCAATTTATTGCACATTTCCTTTGAATTATTACACTCTTTTAGGTCATCAAACTCAGCATAGGTTAGGGCTGAAGAAATCTCCAACATTGGATAATTATATTCTTGCTTTTCTTTTAATTATCCAAGGTCCAGATATACCAATTGAACAAACAAACACTTAAACAATTTTAGATCTTATCATTTCATTGCTTGATCTCTACTATAAACTTTTAGTAACATTAGCTAGTTGTCCACTATTCTAAAATTAACAAACTTGCAAAATGTAAACATTAATTAGTAAATTATCATATTAACATTCACACAAGTTTGACACTAGGATTTAACGTGGAAACCCAATTTGGGAAAAACCACTAGCAACATGTCAATTTTCACTCTTCTACAGTGAGCCATGTTAGGAGCCAACCCTGTAAAAGGTTACAATATACATTGTTAAATGTGACTTTGTTAAAGGATTTAATCACCATGTTAGGAGTGGTCTTATTAGAGGACTTTAGAACATTCCATTATATTGTCACCTAGTTAAAGGATTTACACAAACTGTTAGGTCCTTATGACTGTTAGGTCAACCTTGATTAAAGGATTTCAAATAATTTTCACAATGGTTAGAAATTAACAATAGATTTGATTTGTTTAGTATAACTCACTTTGCATGTACAGATCTTTGTTCATCTCTCATGTACTGATTCACTTTCTGGCCTCCATTGTCATCTCGATCTTTGATTCTCTTGACATCCCTTCAAGAAATCACCCTTCACTTCTCCTCAACTCGATTAAGCCTTCTACTTAGATTTTCCAGTCAATAACATCAGTAATAGCTTCAACTCTCTTGAACTTCTTCACTTGCACATATCCTCTCTGCATACACACAGACACTTACATGTGCACACATAGAAAGTCCACTTCTATACCTCCTTAAATAGGCAATTTTGATCTTTTTCCACTTAAACAACATCATAGATCTTAGGGTTTATGATTTGATCCATAAAATACAATGAATCCGATTGCCATTCTATTTATCTCTTCTTTTCTAAAAACTTCTCTTGGAATCCATCTCTTAGGTCATTTACCTAGTCCTCGCCTTCAATTAAATGATCCAACTCATTGATCCTTATCTTCAACACACTTTTCATATCCCAAGAAATCAACTTAGTCAGCTGGAAATTATGATTCTTCACAAATAGATAATTGTTCCTTGGCCAACACTATGTTCTAACACTCGATCATCACTAAATTACTCGGTCGCTATAAAACTTCTTGCTCAACACATATACTGTCACTTGATCTAGATTGATGCTTAGTCAACACTAACTTTTCTTGGCACTTACTATGGTTGGTTGACACTAGCATCACTCAACATGTACATCAAAATCCTTTGGTCTTCTACTTTGTTACTCGGTCAAGCTTACACATTTGATCTATCTTTCCTCACACTTTCAAGTCTTGTACATTATTGTCTTCTCCTTTTGTAACATGATTTAAACAATCAATTTATGTTGTCAAATTCCAAATAATCACATATCCATTTGTAGTTTCCTTTTTAAAACTCAACCTTTCCTCTAGGTTCTTTTGTTACAAGTAGATTCTCAAATCCTCTTCATCAATCAAATACATATGACACTTAGATCAAATAGAAAATTGTCTCACCAATAGGTTTCATGACATCAATGGCGACATAAAAATTGTTACAATTGCAATTTCCAACAAATTATACATAATTTATTGATATACTTTTTGTAGTGCATGTCAATGATTGGCAAGACCCACATGGGGATTTGGACAAGTTTGAGCTTTTCCATTTGTAAATTAAGATT
Organism: Cupressus sempervirens; assembly: GCA_028749045.1. NCBI lineage: Eukaryota > Viridiplantae > Streptophyta > Pinopsida > Cupressales > Cupressaceae > Cupressus > Cupressus sempervirens. Next base: position 548,992,863 of record CM053789.1, read on the forward strand.
TTGTAGCTAGATTCTTGAATTCCAAAGGAAAAAAATTAATATTTCTCACCATTTCTCTTGTATTCCTTCTAATTGGACATTGTAGATAAAACAATTAATTCTTTGGGTCAAAGTGATTTAATTAACAATAAAAATTGCATAAATTTCATGAATGTTGAAAAAAGAATATTATAGTGGGATTACAGCTGATGATCTTGCTAGCATGTTAGGATTTTGTAGTTTCATGTGGTTTAAATGTTATTACATAGTAATTTGGTAAATACCTAGATTAATGCATGTTAATTTGGAAGAAATTTATGAAGAAGGTTAGTATTGCATGTTATTTTTGAATAGTCTTTGTTACTGAATTTGCATTCCATGTCATCGTGGTGGATATCTAGAGAGCTTCATGTTACTTTTGATCAAATCATGGAAGTGGAAAATTGCATATAAGGTTTGAATTCACTGTATACATCATAGAGGTAGGACCACACAAATATTACACTAGAAGTGTGTTAGGACATCAAGAAGGAGATGCAATCAACCTAGTTGAAGTACAAATGGTAGAAAGAAGTTTGTCTAGATATTTAAACATTCACCTTTAATGTTTTTCCTAGGGACTTAAAAAATCACCTTAACCATTTCTTAACCACATTTTCTTAACATCGAAAACAAATATTACAACAATTTCAAGATCATATGGTCACAACCATGGGTCAAATAAAAATGTACAAGAATACAAAGTAGTGAGCACAAAAAGAGTGTGCAGGGTGTGGGAATCATGAAAAGACAACTTCTAATATTGTGAGAAAAACATATATAAGATCTAATTGACCCTTATGTCTCATATTTTTGGAAAGGAAAATTTTAAAAGATAAATAATTTGAAAGGTGGAGGAAGAAGAAATTGACATTATAGTGGGTTTCATGGTGACCTTGTTGATCTTAGATTAGTTTTGACAAGTGAGTATCAACACACTTAAGTTATTTACTTAGTTCATGCTAAACAAGTAACATATGCCAAGCAAAACATAGAGCATGTCGAATCCATAGTGAGTGCTGAGCCACTCATGTGCCAAGTCCCTCAAGTGCTGAGTAGATAGAGTATGCCGAGTGATTCAAGAGTCGAGTGAATAGTGAATGTCGAGTGATATAGATGCTGAGCCATAGTAAAAAGATTAGTCTATGCCAAGCATTAGAGACTTCAGGTACCAAGTGAGATAGTTTTGACATATTTGTTTGTAATGGCACAAACAACTATGTAAACCATTTTTGAGCCGACTTAAGGATGAATTACGATATTTTGGAGATAAGGATAAATCTTAAGTTGGATTCCCAATGCAATTACATGAAGCCAATCAAAAAATGGGAAGGATTAAGCGGTAAAATGGATGAATCTCAGTCGTAGATTCATACCTAACCCTAAGTCACCAAAGTCTTCTTAAGGAGGACAAACCCTAAATTTTCTATGAATGTTGAAGCAAAGTATAGAGAAGTTTGCATGCACAAACAGAGCATTCATGGTGACTAAGGAGTTATGAAGTGAGATTGCATTGTAGAATTAGTTAGAGTAGAACAAAGGAAAGAAAAGAGTATACAACAAAAATACATCTAATCAATAAGGATCAAGAAGACATTGTTTAGATGTGATCTATTGTCAAGAAATCAAGTGCTAACTGCATGATCAATGTTGAGACATTCTAATAGGTGATTTCAATCAAAATATCTTAATAGAGTAGTCCTAATGGGCTATATTGAAATCCTTTAATAGGGTGCTTAATTAGTTGTGAGTTAAAGTCCTTTAGAAAGGCACACTTCTAATAGGGTGTTGAAATCCTCTAACAAGGTGAGACCTAATAGTCTTTGTAAGCCTTTAACAGGGCAAACCTTTCACAGGGTAGATCATGTTTCATGATCAAAACATTGTAACCTTTATTAGATACACTTTATTACTATAGTAGTGAAGATTTGTGGGTGTCATCCCCACCCCAATTTTACCTTCTCACTTGGAGGGTTTCTAGGTAATCATATCTGGTGTCATATGTGTGCGTCAATGCTTATATGCTTACATGATTTAGATGTATGTGCTTTACATGTTATTTCAGTTTATACGTTGAATGCATGAGATGGATGTATGGTGAAATTTTTATGGGTCCAAGTTCAAACTACTGATTCAAACCGCCCACTCACTCAGAAGTTTACTTTTCCTACTGTAATTCCAACAATTGGTATCAGAGCTTTATTCTCTAAAAGAGAAGCTTTGCAGCTCTGGAAAAAGATCTTGGAAATGGAAGTCTACAAGTTAGGAAAGATTATTGAGAATCAGGAGATTGAAATACATCTCATTATACATCAACTAAATCAAGCAAGAGAATATTTAAAGAAATCCTTGAAGAGAAGGAAGGAAATTGCTATTGGGGAGAATGACACACAATATAGAGAGATAGACACTACAAAGCTATTTGTAAATGGAGACTCCAATGAATTTGATGTAGCAGTTGGAGATTCAATGGAAAAGAATAGAGTCCAAGCTGAGGAAATCCGAAATCTCAAGTTAGAACAAGAATCACAAGCCATACTGCTATGTGAGGTGATTGAACAGAAGAAGAAATCCATGGAAGACAAAGCTATGATTGAAGAAAAAAAAAGAGTTTGAAGAAAAAAAAAGAGTTTTGAGAAACAGACTGGAAGAGAAATCATCGAAACTAACCAAGATTTCCAATATGCAATTGGATACTCTAAGTCAAATGGTGAATGCCAACTATGAGTTGAATGTCAAGGACATTGAGATAACAACATTGAAATTGCAGAATGAGAAATCGTAGTGTGACCTAAAAAGAGAAAAGGAATTTGCTGAAAGTATCAACAAACCAAGTGAAGCCATCAAATACTTTGATCAACTAATGAGATCCCCTAGATCAAATAATAACACATCAGGACTGGGATACACAAGTATTAAAGAAGGAGAGTTATCCAAAAGTGCTGAAGCAAGGAGCAACAAAGGTAAGAACTCCAAACCTACTTGTCATAAATGTGGCAAGAAAGGTACTACCAATGTGTGTAGGATCAAGACTACAAATTAGAATGTCAATCATAAGAGCATGGTTCATTATCATAAGTGCAACAAATAAAGTCATCAGGTAGATGAATGCAGAACCAAGACCATGCACACACAAAGATTTGAAGGATATTGCCAAAAATTTCATAAGTATGGACATAGAGCTTTTGAATGCAAATCCAAACCCATGTGGTCATCAAACAAGCAAAAAAAGGTAAGAAATAATGGAAAATCTTATAGCTGGGATTATAATACAAGATATAGCTATCATTATTTTCAAGAATATGGACATGTTCCTGAGAATTGTATTAGGATACACTTTAGAGGTGACTAAAAGAGGTGATTGAGTCAAACCACATATTTTAGCTATTTGAAGAATGGTCACATCAGTAGGTATTTCCCAACAAGGTCAAAGGCACCAAGTTGTGAGTTTGATAATGACAAAGGCAAGGCAGATGTTGAAAATTTTAGAAATGAAATGAACAAGACATGGAAAAAGAAAGATGATTGCAACACATTAAATGGAGAAGGGATCACTTCACCCAAATGGTCAGGTGATCACACCTCATCAAACTAAGAAATCAAGAGGTATGTGGGACTGATATTTAAAGGTTATATCATACATCAGTCCCAAAGGATTTAGTATTGAAAAGTTTACATTAGCATGAATAAAGATGCAAGGTGTTATTAGGAATCCAAGTAAATTCTTTAAGTTTGTCTTGTTACTGCCAAGCATGAAAAGTTTCCTATTTGTGCCGAGTGAAATGCTAGAGGATGTTGAGATAACAAACTAGCTAGTTGATGTCGAGCTCATAATGATTGCCGAGTGGTTGAAATGATAATGGATGCTGAGTGAGCTTAAAATTGGTTGATATTGAGCTTAGAGCTATGTAAGCACTTAGCGTTAATTTCAAAGTTTTCAAAGGGTATTTTATCAATATTAGCTCATTTCACATCATTTCAAATTTGAGAAAGAGCAAGAAAAGAAGAAGGTGATCTAGAAATCCATTGAAACTAGTTGCAAAAGATTTTAGCAACAATTCTACACTAGTTTTTCATATCTCAGAAGGTATGTATCAAGAGCCAACCTATGCAGTTTTCATTTTCATAAACCCTAGCTTTGCATAATGGCATCAAGTTCAAAGAATGTAGAGGGAAAGGAAGTTTTGAATGTTCAATTAGCGAGTTATGAAGTTAAGCAACTGATTTTCAAAGCTATTCCTAATATTGCTTACAAGAAAGACCCTTCTGGTGCATTATCCATGATACCACCAAACATTTTAATGGTGCAAGATGTGAGAAAACACTATAACTATAAAATTGGTAGCATTGGGGATATGGAGATTAGGGAAGCATATGGAAAACTCTGTGATAATGGTGTATTGAAAGGAGAATTCAAAATTGTTGAGAGGAAAAGGGTTGACACGAGCCCTAGATTTTCCAAATTTATTCAAGATAGAGTAGATAAGGATACTACTTAGTCAAACTCATGATGGTTCATTACGGCTGGACAATGGACCTATCAAAATGACTAAAAGGATAATCTATAGAGTTACTAGTTACCCAACCCTAGATCGACCTAAGACACTGAGAAGTGATTCAAAGGAGGTGATTGAGAAAAATGATGGAGCTATATGGAACAAGAGAGGCATGCCAATTGACACAATCACTTATCCTTTGATAGACTTTTTTGTAAGGGTTATATCACACAAGTTCTATCAATATAGTAGATTAAATAGTGTACCCTATATGGCTATGGATGTTGGATATAAAATTGTTAAGAAAAATTATACATATGATCTAGCAGAGCTACAATTGCAACAATTGATGGAGAACCTTGGAGCAATCAAAAAGAAAAAGAGTGCATAATGTAAATTTGGTTCTGTATTGGCATGCACATTATTTTATGTTCAAAACACATTCCCTTCATTTGGCACTGTGGGATGGAAAACAAACAAATTAGTTGCAGTGAAAATTGGTGAATATATTGAGCAATTAGGTAAGAATTTTGAATCTTTAATGACAAGTTATTTTGAAGACTTCGAGTAGTCAATGAAGAAGAGGTTGATAATACCAGTGTCACTAGTAGAAAAAAATTGTGATGATGTATGTTTTCTAGTGGATGCCAACTATACTTTTGTAGAAGCTGCTACACCAAGGATGAGATGGTTGAGACCCTTAGGTTATGAAATAAATGTGGATGAAGCCTCTGCAACTATTATTGCATTACTTGTAGAAGAGGTAGATAAAAATGCTAAGGCATTTGGAAATTATGAATTGGCAAAGTCCAAAATCACCGTGGGACTAAAGACTAATTTAGTTATCAAGAAGAAAGATAGGTTGGTGAAGAAACTAAAGGCCAAATTTGGTGAAAGTTCTGAGAAGGAGGAAGAAGAAGAAGAGGATGAAGAGGAAGAAGACTCTCAGATGCAAGCACCTCTTGCACTAACTCAAAGAATGGGAGAAGACCAAGAAGAGGAGGAGACTAAAGTTACTAAAGGTGTCAAGGGAAAAGAAGCTGAGGAAGCACCTACTCTTGCCGAGAAAGAAGAGAAAGGCTAAATCCCAACCACTAACTAAAGCTAAGAAGGTAGCTAAGCTGAGTCAGCCCAAACCAACAACACATACTACAAGGGCTAGTACACATGCAACAACTCAAAAAGCTAAGGAAAAGACCAAACAAGTAGAGCAAGGAGGTCAAGAGCAAATGAAGCCAAGAAGGAAATATGTGACACAAGAAGAATCTAATGAGGAGAAAACAAAGTCAGATGACAAAAACCAATTTAAGGTGGTGAATCACAATCGCCTATCAAATCTTGAAAACTTATGTGAAAATGTTAAGAATAGTGTAGATTTATCAGGTTTTACACATGTAGATTTTGATTTAAATTAGGTAAAGTAGAGAAGAATCAAATGGAGGAGGCCATATATGCCATGATGGAAAAATTCAAGATTACTCCACTGGAACTGGCCAACTCAATGCCAAAGAGTTTATATGACAGAGTTGAGCATAAAATGACACTATTGTCTGAACTTGGAGAGACAAATAAGAGAAGTCTTACTTGCACAAGTGATGCCTAAACTAACTAAGGCACAAATTTCTAAGGCTATAAATAAGTATGTAGTTAGGTTTGTACCTAAATATAGAGCCTTTAGCATTCTACAAAATAACATTGAGGATGTAGTCAAGAAGTCCACTCAAATGTGGAAAGTAACATATGGGTTAACTACAGTCAAGGAAGGTGAGGAAGAGCCCATTGAAGTGAAGGATGATGAAGAAGATGATAAGAATGAGGTACTATTGAGGGAGGAATAGACATGCATATAGATGACAAGGCAATAGCTAAGCCAGAGCAACTAGAAGAACAGAGTGTGTCTTGCGCACAATTGCCTAGTGTCAGTCCTCAACATGTCACAAATGAGAATACTGAAATAGTAATTGTTAAGGATGTTTAAATGAGAATACTAAAATAGTAATTGTTAAGGATATTTCTGATGTCACACCTTAGAACATTAATCTCTTTATAGAGGAAGATATCAAGAAGATCCTAGATCAATCCACATTATAGGCAAAACTTTGTGATAATCTTGTACTAGTCAATGTGGATGAACTAAAGAAGACAATGACTGATACAACAAGGATAGAGGTGAATCCACAAGAACCACCTTCTATCATCCCTCAAGTCACTTATGTACAACCTTTGGTCCAAATACTAGGAGATACATCTGACAAGGTTGATACAGTAGAGAAGAGTACAGTGGAAACACAAGCTACTACTAAAGGACAGCGAGAAATAGGTTAGATAGAGTTATTTGCACCTACAACACAAGATCAAGGTGCAAGCCAAGTCATTGTGGAAGTCAAGGGCAAGCTTGAAGAGACATAACTGACACCTAAGGTGAAGGAGTAAGTTTCCATTCAAGCTCTAGTAGTCTTCTAGTGTCTGGCACTCCTTCTATTGACACTCTTTAGAAGTCAAGCACAAATGCAACACCTCTGCAGATCTCAGTGCCAAGCTCAAGTTCATCAAAGGTAGAAGAAGTCATACAATATGGAGATGTGAGCCTTGATGAAGAGATCATTTTTCCTAAGTATGATTATGATACACTGACCATAGAAAAAATGGGTATACTCCAACGAGCCCTAGCAAGGCAGAAGCATCAGGAAATGCTTAGAAGGGAGCACAAGAAAAAGCAGGCATTGCAGGATATAAAAGACATCTTTTTGGATGTATTAAGTCTGCCAACTCTAGATGAGACCAAGACACTAATGGAACAACTGATAGACATAGTGGAGAAGGTCAGTAATGAAGACCTAGATACTAATGCTAAATTTTTAGAATGGTTAGAAAAGAAGTTCCAAAATAAAGTGAATGAAAAGATATCAGGTGACATAGCACTATCACAAGTTGCATTGGCAACTAAGGTTGAGGATGTGAAGAAGGTACTTGAGAATGTATTCTCATTCTACAGTAAATTGTGCAATCTAACACTCTTCACCCAAGAGACCAAAAGTCACATTTTGAGCTTGGAGAGTAAAATTCATTTATCAGGTACAAATTTGCTTATGAATCCAACTCAAAGTGAGAAACACTTCAATAAATTCCTTCAAACCCATAGTTAGTTAGCTACATTGTCACCAACATAAGGGCTAAATTGATTAGTATGCAGAATGGTCTTACCCCCCATATGGAAATTTTCACAAGGAACTAGGCTATGCTGAAACCCTAATGAAGAAAGACCCCAATCTTTCTACCTTAGATGGTCTAATCCATCTTGTTGCCGAGCTTGCTATCTAAATCAAGTCATTGGATGTAGCATGTGAGAATTGGGATGCAACTCTCAAGATGATATTGGATATCCATAAACCTTTTCTAAACAAGCACACTATAATTGTATAGCCCATTTACATAAGTGTCAAAAAGGGGGAGAATAAAACAAAGGGGGAGAATAAGAATTTTGGGGAGATATAAGGAGAGTGAGAAATAAAGATGAAGAAGAAGAAACAAGGTCAGAGAAAAGATAGATTAAGCTAAGGGATAGTATGAAGTCAAAGTGTATTAGTTGAGGCATATTTACTCAGAAGGAGTACAAAATTTTGGCTATAGAATAGACTTATTAACTTAGGGGGAGTTATCAAATTTTGAGGTATACAATTTGTTATAAAATTTTGAAATTTTGAAGTTTTGTATATAAGTCGAGTTAGAGATATGTTATTCTTGTGAGATTAAGGATATTATTGCATACTCAAGTGTTTTTGAGACTCATGTCAATAGGGGAGATTGTTGATCTTAGATTGGTTTTGACAAGTGAGTGTCAACACACTTACGTTATTTACTTAGTTCATGTCGAACAAGTAACATATGTCAAGCAAAACATAGAGCATGCTGAGTCCACAGTGATCTCGAGCCACTCATGTGCTGAGTCACTCAAGTTTCGAGTAGACAGTGTATGTTGAGTGATTCAGGAGCCAAGTGAATAGTGGATGTCGAATGATATAGATGTCGAGTCACAACAAAAAGATTAGTGTATGCTGAGCATCAGAGACTTCATGTACTGAGTGAGACAGTTTTGACATATTTGTTTGTAATGACACAAACAACTATGTAAACCATTTTTGAGCCGACTTAAGGATGAATTACGATATTTTGGAGATAAGGATGAATCTTAAGTTGGATTCCCAATGCAATTACATGTAGCCAATTAGAAAATGGGAAGGATTAAGCAGCAAAATGGATGAATCTCAGTCGTAGATTCATACCTAACCCTAAGTCACCAGGGTCTTCTTGAGGAGGACAAAACCTAAACTTTCTATGAATGTTGAAGTAGATTATAGAGAAGTTTGCATGCGCAAAGAGAGCATTCATGGTGACTAAGGAGTTATGAAGTGAGATTGCATTGCAGAATCAGTTAGAGCAGAATAGAGGAAAGAGAAGAGTATACAACAAAGAGACATTTGATCAAGAAGGATCAAGAAGACATTGTTTAGAGGTGATATTTTATCAAGCAATCAAGTGCTAACCATAGGATCAATGCTGAGACATTCTAACAGGTGATTTCAGTCAAAACCTCTTAACAAAGTATTCCTAACAGGTTGTATTGAAATCCTTTAATAGATTGCTTACTTAGTTGTGAGTTAAAGTCCTTTAGCAAGACACACTTCTAACAAGGTGTTGAAATCCTCTAGCAAGGTGAGACCTAATAGTCTTTGTAAGCCTTTAACAGGGAAGACCTTTCACAGGATAGATCATATTTCATAATGAAAAAATTATAACCTTCATTTGATACACTTTATTACTGTAGTAGTGAAGATTTGTGGGTGTCATCCCCACCCCAACTTTACCTTCTCACTTGGAGGGTTCTGGGTAATCATATCTAGTGCCATATGTGTGTGTGAATGCTTATATGTTTACATGATTTAGATATATGTGCTTTACATGTTATTTTAGTTTATACATTGAATGCATGAGATGGATGAATGGTGAAAGTTTTATGGGTCCAAGTTTAAACTGCTGATTCACCCCCACCCTCGCAGAAGTTTACCTTTCCTATTGTAATTCCAACAGACCTATGATGAATATAGGAATCTCCAACCAATTTAAGATAATTGATGAATTTAAATTAGATTATGAATTAGTGGAATAGAAAGGATAGGTACCATTTGTAAAGGTAATACAAGAGACCTAGAGGGAAAGTTAGGCAAGACATTCAACTAGTAAAACATAAGGATGCATTAAACAAAGTCTATTTATTGACTTTTGATGGAAGCAAAAGTTGACAAGTATCATGGGTACATAAATTAGATGCAATATTATCTTGTAAACCCATGGAAGAATGTAAGGAAACACTTTTGGGATGAAGTTGTCTCAACCTTAGATTCATAACTTGTTGATTTATTGAGTTATTATAATTTATTAATTTCCTATGTTTGTATGCACTTTGTGGGACCTCTTGGTGAGGTGGAATCCTAGATGGTTGGTGATGAGACGTCATGTTCCTTATTTTTAGGAAGTTGGTACTCACTTCGAAGATACTAATATATGGGGATATATTGTCATATATTTCCATTTGGTGTGAAAATTATTTTGTTAGTTTTCTATGTTGACTAAAGAGTATTGGTTGGAAATTTCTATTGTGTATTGGAGTTGTATTTTAGTAATAGACATTCATGTTAGAGTTTGATTTTGAAAAGTTACTAGTACATTTGCCCTTCATTTTTTACCAAATGCCATTTTAGCTTGTGAGATTCACTTTTTTTTTGTTTATGTCCAAAAAGGTCAAAATTTTGGTGTCACTTAGGTTTTTTGTCAAAATTTTGACGTCACTTAACTTCAATGTCACAAATTTGATGAAATTGGGATATTAATAAAAAAAGTGAAACTAACTTCATTTTGTTTTATCTAGATCACAGGTAGGAGGAAGATATTGAGCTGTGACATGCATTTGAACAGTGGTAAGTCTCCTTATTTTTGTTGTTAATCCTTGCATGAAGGAAGTGAATGCTAGTAATGGTAGAAAGCAAGTGAATAAAAAACTAGGGTCACAGGGCTAGAATAGAACGCGCATGTAGCTAAGGTCAAGTAAGGATTATTTGGATTACCTACTGCATAATCGATAGAAGGCCATTCCTTTTCCTTTTCTTTTTCCTTTTCTTCCTTCTCTACTAAAAAAGATACCTGTAGAGACATAAATTACATGGGCACAACAAGAGACAAAATATCTATTCACTCCCAAATCCTAAATGAATGTATGAATGAGAACATCTTGGGAAAATTCTTGAGGACCCATTATTATATAATTTTGAAGTATTGAATAAATCATGTTTGACTTTTGAATTAGGTTATTCGATTAAGAAATATAGATATTGTTTGTGTTTGAAGAAAACTAATAGACCCTCAATTAGGGTATACAAAGGATTTGAAATGTAGTATTTTACCTATGGAATGTCGAATAACACCTCTCATTTGGTCAGTGATTAGGAGGCTTGTTTATACTAATTATTTTAATAACTTGCAAGGTACCATGCAACGAATTGCACGTGCATTTGATCCTTGGTAGGTGACTATTCTTTGTCATAAGAAGGGTTTTGATAGAGTGAACTTTTGATAGGGCTTTTTGTGGTAGTTAAGAGATGGTTTGAAGGGTGTGAGGGGAATGTAAGGATAAGTTGTTCAATGTGTTGATATTCTTTGAGAGAATAGAGAACCCAAAGGAGGGATTGAGTCAAGGAGATTGGAGATTTGAAGCAAACTGTTATAATATGACAATAAGGTTAAAAAAATGTTTTTTTTTTTCATTTAATGGTGATGTGTAGTGAGTCAATGTAGGGTATTGGTATGGGAAAAATCTTAGGAGATATTTTAGAGTTTCTTCCATAGGAGGGTGAAGGGAATACCATATATAGTAAGGATCATTGGTTATTAGATTATCCTAAATATTGATAGGAAAGTATAGATTTATCAATTGGGTTATGGGCTATGAGAATGTTGATCAATTTGATATTAGAGTTGGATCGATGTTCAAATATAGAGGAATGGTGGACCTTATAAGGGTAAATGTCAATTAGTAGGTATAAGGAAAGGAGTGTGAATTTGGGTCTATAAAATGATCTTTTGATGAGAATTTATGAGTATTATTACAACACAAAATAAGAACAATAAAGTTACTTATGAGATTGATTGGGTGCACCACCACCCTATCCATCACATCCCCTCATTTTTTCCCTATTTATACACATCTCTCTATTTGTCCCTCCATTTATCCCTCACAATATTTACACATATGTTTCTACCACTTGATCACTCCTATCTCATTATCTCTCCCCTAAGATCTATATTTCTCTCTATATGACCTCCCCCTCCTTCCCTTCCTCTCCTTCATTATGTCTTTGCCAAGAGATTTTCATCCCCCTTTCCCTCCTTAACTTCTCAATCTTACCTCTCTCTCCCTAATCCCTTTAAATATCTCTCTATATATGAAATTTTTACCTCTCACACTCTCTATACCTACCTTTTTCCTTCAACGATCCTTTCCTCTTCATTGGTTTGGATAAATAGATCTCTTTTATTATAGTGAACCACATCAATTCAATTCAATACAAATTATATATTTAAAATCATTTACTTGAAAAAATATTCATTAACTTTATATTATTACACATTTTCTATTATCTCAATTGTTAAATTTATTTTACTTATCCTACCCATCATTGGTAACCACCAAATAGTTTTTAAAACATTCAAGTCATTGTTTATATTTATATTGTTTAAGAAGAAAGAACATATCTTTTTAATCTATTTTTCCTATCATCTTGTCATTCTTCCACTCTTTAGATCTCTCTCTCTCTCTCTCTCTCTCTCTCTCTCTCTCTCACACACACACACACACACACACACACACATGTGCACGCATGCGCGCGCACACACACACACACATTTTTAATATCTCATTACTTATGTCTCTATTTATCTTCATTCCTATTAATGTTAGTGTAGCTTCAGTCAGATAAAGTACATTGAAGATATTTATTTACATATTACTTTATATATATGAGATATATATTTAATACATTTAATATATACATATACATAAACACACACACACACACACACACACACACACACACACACACACACACACACACACACACACAACTCTACTCTTTATCATGAAAGTAATAAAATGTTATTGGTAAATAATGAGAGTTAAAGAGATATGTCTCTACAGAGACATGCCCCTTAAAATCACTTAAGTTTAATGTCAAAAATTTACCATTCATATAGATCATTTCAAATCTTAAATCCATCTTGGGAACATCTTCCTTGTATTTAGACCAGCCAGTTCCTAGTCAACTCTAGTCTTGGCTTGAGGTCTCATCTTTGGAACTCTTTGAATTCCTTCTTCCATACTCAACCCTATGACAATAAAATAAATTAGGATTGCATTTTTCTTTAATCAAATCTGATACTTAGCACAAGTTACAAAATCATAACTTTTTTGTTTATATCAGACATAGAAATAGACTGATCTTGACTCCTGATGCCTTTAAAAACTTTACAAACCAACTTTCTTTAATGCTAGGAGTCCTACCACTAGTAATATTAACCTTAACTTATTCCTAAACTTGCTTAAGAGGGTTTGATAAAAGTGTAAAATGAGGTCTATTATAGATGATAAAATTAATGAAAACAAGTAGAAACCCCCTCTTTCTGAACATTTAAAACCTTTGATATGATTAGACTGATGTGGTGGTAGCCCTCTTCCTAAACGAGGGTATAATTGTGTGGAATTTTGATAGTTATCAAGCATGCAAAAAAGTTAAATTCATTGTTTGAAAAGTCTTAGAGATCAAAATCAGAATTTGAATGCTTTGAAATGAAGTATCCTTGATGAAGGTTGTCTATAGCTGAGTGTTAAAAGAGTGAATTGTGTTTGTATGTTGGTTCTCTATTGTAGATGTACATAAAAAAATGTGGACCAGACTCCTGATGTAGGTGTTAATCATTAAAAAAAAAATTGATTACCACTTGGAATTCAAATTTTAGCTTCTAATTTACATTTTCTTGTGACTCTAAATTACTGAGAAACTTATTTTATATAGGGGATGATTTGTAATTTTCCATCGAATGGCAATTACACTAGCATTTAATTCCCAACAATGATATTAAATTAGATCCATCTTCTCAATTACAAATGGTCATCAAATACAAATCCTCTATGGTTAAACTCATGGAAAATTTTGAATTGCCAATTATCTTACAACAATGTTTGTACTATTTAATTGATTACTAAAACAAATTGTCTCAAACTTTGAAATGAGATTTCCTGGCATTTATTTCACTTTCATTTTATGAACAAACCATGCATTGAATTTAGTGCACATATCTGCACTTTATAACTTCCAATATCATTAAAAGAAATGTTTATAGTGCCCAAATCAGAGTTGGATATTTGACCACTACCCCCTATTTTGGATCAATACAAATTTTTGTGGAGATTTTCCCTTCCTAGAAACCAATGAAAACTCCCTTAACTATCAATTCAACCAATCCATAACTTCCCTTTATTATGATGACAACAACATCTGAAAGATTATGTCATGGTATATTTACTTAACTGATACATACTTAGGTCATTCAATTGAGTAACTATTTATGGTGTGATATTTCTAGAATCCATTATTGTGAATAAAAGTTTTTGTGATATAAAGTGTGCGGGAATTTCAATGATCAATGTTTTGGGTCCACCCTATGATCCATCATCATCATCATGATAATAATATGAATAACTTCTGACTAAACATGTTTATCTTCTTTCTTGACATCCCTGATGAACTTTGATATGGTATACTACAACATAATGACATAATCCAACAAAAAGGAGTACATATTAATACTAAACTAGGAAGAAATTTTAAATTGTAGACAAAACTATAGACGATGATTTATTTCTTAGATAATCATGAAATGCTTAGGTTTGAAACTTGTTTACCTTTTAGCATGCTTTTCCCTTTTTTCCATGCACTTGCTAATTCTATTTTCTACCATACTTCCAAATAACTCTACACACAAAGGAATTATCATGTTGGCTCTATAATTCGACAAATAGTATTGATCTTACCACTCTTAGAAAGTGGAATCACAAAACTAGTTTTCCAATCTAAGGGAAACCCCTACTAATTATTGTTGTTGGATTTTTTTGTAAGGTAAGATACAAGAGTCTTCATGCTTTAAATGTGCAACTTGTAATATTTTATTATTTTTTATTATATACAAGATACTACTAATTCTTGCATGTTTATATTTGATATAATTTTTTGGCAAAATATTTGCTTGTGAAGAAAGATTATGCCTGCTAATATAAACCCAAAACAAAATAAGGAGACAATTTCTAGATTATGGTGTCAATTCCAAAGAAAAGGTGATGGAAAATGTTATTTTCCTTGCAAAACTTGTAAGGGCTTAACTAATCGAAGACTTCTAATCACAAAAACCAAGAGACATTATAGGCAACATGGTCACGTTAAAGGGGATTTTTGTCCATTGGTAAATGTGGATTTCCAACTAGGGGAACATGTAGGTGTGAATGTCAAAGAATAAGATAATCCTCCCATGGAAGAAGATGATCTTGCAAAAGAGAACATAATTGAAGATTTTGGTATTGGCGCAATTGATCATGTGCCAGAGAACACGATTGAAGAAGATAGTACCGACAGAACTGGTCAAGAAGATGATACTAGCATATTTGATCACTATGATGAAGATAACCTTGATATACCTATACTTGAAAAGGCATATGAGCCCCTATACCAAGGCTCTGAAACAACTCTTCTCTCCAGTGTATTATTGTTGGTGAACTTCAAGGTTATGAATAGTTTATCCAATGTAGCAATCTCATTTATGCTAAGGCATGTCATTTTTGTCATCTTCTATGTTAGTGTACCATTAATATTATCTATATTAACAAAAAAAAAAAAATTCCATAGGTTGATAGGTGAATTTTTGTTACCACCATCAAATATTCTACCTCGCTCATACTGAGAATTATCTGTCATAATGAAAGTTATTGGAATGGAGTATCAAACAACACATGAATGTACTAATGATCATTATATTATATTTCATAATCAAAATGATTTTGCAATAGAATGGCCCGATTGTCACATTAGTAGATATTGATCAGAAAAGGTTCCTTACAAGGCTATTCGATGCATTCTCATTATTCTATGTTTGCAATGATTATTCAAGTGCACTAGCTTGGTACAATTTATGGATTGCCATGCACACAATAGAATTCAAGATGAAATTATGTGAATGCTTGTAGATGGTTCTAAATTTAAGGAAATAGAAGATATTGGGCCACTCTTTAATGAAAAACATCATAATCTCAAGCTTTCATTGGTAGTGGATGATGTCAATTCATTTGGAGAGATGAGATTGTTTTACTTGATCTCGCTTTTTTTTATTATTAACAATAACATTCCTTCTTGGATGTCCTTAAAGAGGGAGAACAATAACAATAACCCATTTATTTGTTATTGTAGTGGACCCCTCTTTGGTATAGTAGCCTTGTCCTCCAAAAAATGACAAGGCATCATATCATAAGATCAGAACCACAAGAGGAGGAGAATGTCAAAGATATTTATGTTCCTATTAGCATTTACCTTAAAAAATTAAAGAAAAAACTAAAAAAGAAATGATTTTTATAAACCTTGTTTGATAATGCAAGAACATTGTCTTAATGAACGTGTTGATGAATTATTGTTGAATGTTGTGTAGTAATAAATTTTATGTCATGTTAATGAATGTTATGTGATTATAATGATTGACATGTTAATGAATTACTGATGAATGTTCTGTAATAATGAATTTTATGTCATGTTAATGAATGTTATGTGATTATAATGATTGGCTTTTACAACTCATAAATGAATGAATGAAATATGTAATTAGATGTTAATGCGGAAGTTAGAGGGATTATAGGGGAGGGTGGGGGGTGAGGGGCCAAATGAGCTTCCACCTTCATGTGGTTGGTCTTGTTAAGTAGAGACTATTAAAGTATTCTCGAAACTAAGTGAAGCTTAAACTAAACCAATTAACAACTGTCCATTTAGTTTTGAAAATTGGAGTTATTAATTTTGTCATCATTTTGGAGATTATGCACAAAGCCTTGAAGACTTGTAATCAATAGGTAAGAAACATAAAAAATTCTAGTGTGTCTAAATTGATTTGATTAGAAGTCTTCAAGTATTTGAGTTGTGATAGCCCAACAAAGGGAAAAAATTGTATATATCAAATGTATGCATGATATTGTTAGGCATGCCTTTGATATAGAGACAGTTGAGATTAAAGATAAATGCATGCTCATATTCTCTTATTGTTGATGAGGTTGAAGATGAGATTGGAGATCGTAGTCGTAAACAAATGAACGCAAGTAAAAAGAAAATGTATTCATCCTTCATATAGTTCACTATCCTTATTTCTACATTTCTATATAGTATTCTATTAGTTTGGGATTTTTCAGAGTCGTCATTTTTTTATTCTTTATTTTTGGTTCACTCCTACTTTCAATTGTTTATTTTGAACCATTGGTTTTGCTAAGTGCCAGATGTAATTTGAAGTCTAATAAACCCTTTTCAATTATTTATTCATGAACATCATCCTTTTAGTCCCCACTCCCTTTAAGCTTATAGTTGATCGAGTCTAATCCCCAAATTTCCTTTGTAAACATATTGATTGAGGTCGTGTTCAGATATTTGATTTTCTTTAATAACTCTTGAACCTCTTGTACCCTTTGTACCATTTGAACTAAGTTCAAAAGGTCCAATAGGTTCAACACTTCAACCCATTTTTGGTCTTCATGCAATGTTATTAGTGGGCCCCAACCTTACGTGCCATAGATTTGAATCTTAGAAGATGCACTATAGCTAGATGCCTCGTTGGGTCTGACACACGTGTGTGACATCATCATTTATGGAAGGGTAGTAAATTGAAGTAAGGTAATCATCAAATATCATGTTGAGATTTATTTTTAAGAGGTGAAAGGGAAATTTGGCATGTGCGGAGGCAACATATCATTTTAGTTCCTTGCTTAATATTTAATGATAGAAGCCATCTTGTCCCATCCTCCTTTTTCTACGACATGTGTAATTCATTATGTCCTTCCCATTATTAATGCCCTATTTTTTCTACAAAGTGTATATGAGTAGAATTTTCCTTTTTCGAAGGCACAAATTTCTTCAGTTGGTTAAGTATCAGCAACAAGAGTCTGAGGAAGGAGAAATGTCTTTCATGGTTGTCATAGTTTCTTCTCTTCAGGTAACTCTTGTATTCTTTAACTCTTTTTCTTTCACCTATTAGTAAGAAAGATTGTGTTTGCTTCTTTAATTTTCAAGCAACAAGAGGGAAGTCTAAATCATGAAGTCCACTCCACACATTTTTGGGAATACTCACAGTCTATCTAGTAAATCGCCCATTGTATTAGACATAAACCTTTTAGGGGTTGACCCAGGAGGAATAACAGAAAGGTTGTGTGAGAAACTTGCAGAGCCCTTTTCTACCAAAGTCTTGGATACTAACTTCTTTATGGCCTCCACCTTCCTGTCAACATATCAGTGTCCTGAATTCATTCATGAATGTATTTAGATGTATGACATCCCTAGTGGAAATATTTAGAGGAAGGATAAAAGTATATTGTTGAGTATCACTAGGAAGATCATGTCCAAGTTGTTTCATCTCAAAGAACAAGATTTTATAGATTTGACTGCTGCCTTATCACTAGCTAGGCTTTTAGAAAAGTCTAGTGTTTATAATAATACAATTGCAAAGAGTTGGACTGAGACTCCTTACAAAGGAAACTCTACGTTACCCAAAATTCTCTAGAAAGGTCAAATGATCTCACAAGTTCATGACGTTATGGTCTTGTTGCACCAAATTTGTGGTTCTTTGGATATGTCTTCTTTTGAAGAATGGACGTACTTCCTACATTCAAATTATTTTGAAAGGATCCCAATTCTTAGACTGGGTTGAATTGATTGCTAGTTCTCTGAGAAACTAGCTCCGAGGGACCTTAAGCATGAAGAAGGATTTCTATATGTCTTCATACTTAACATATATGTTGGCTAGTACCCAAGATTTCTAGTATCTACCTCATAAACACTAGGCAAAAAATATCACTATATATAACTACTACCCTATGTTACATAGAGACAGAGTTTTGGAAAATTTTGAGAAGGTTCATGATATTTTCTCAGGAAAATTATGTTTTGAAATGAAAAATCCCCCTCACCATAGATTCTCTCCTGAATCTTGGAATTTTGTTCAAACTTTTGGTAGCATTTATATCGAATACCCCAAGTTTACTTACGTAAGGATAAATGGTTTTGATGAGGAATCTCGACAACTCATATCAGTCATAAATAAGTTTTCCATTGATGAAACTTTTGAAGTCATTTTTTCACTCAAGCTAGGTAAACTAACTTGTAGAAGTATGGAGGATGCTACATGCATAAGTTTAGATTTAATGAAATTTCATCTTGGCTCCTATCATGCTAGACATAACTTTGATAGCAAAGGGATAGCTCATAGGTTTTTTGAATCCCGTGTGAATTTTTTGCATGTTCGTAATATTGAAGACTTTTGGGAAGATTGCAGAGATTACTTTAGCGAAAAATCTTTGCCATTTGGCGATCCTGTCTCATGGGTCGTTTGTCATTTGGCAAATAGCACATGTAACTTAGGTCAACCACGTCATTAGATATTTATCAGATTTGGGTTCAACACTCGTGGTAGTCACCCATTAGTTATCACATGATTGCTCAAAAATATTGGTCCAATCGCCAATGCAATATACATTTTGGATACATTTATTTTAAATATTTTGACATCCTTTGCATGTTGTTTCTTATTGGTCCACATTCTTTCGCCATTACTACAACCAAATAATTTTCCCTTGGGTTGAGCATCGCATACCATTTTCTCGACGTGTGTCAACCATGAGCCCCATTTAGGCAACTGTTTCCTACTGTGGGCTTGCATAAGAAGGTGTGTTTTGAACTACATTTGACATTCCCACTTGTTAATCCTATGTAATTTGCCAACCTAGATTGGACTATAAGATATTATTATTCTACACAATTTTCTCTTTTCTAGTCTGGAGAGTGGCATTTCTTATTGCTATCGAAGTTTCAGAGTGTTGAATGCATCGCCCATTGACTCGTGGACCCTAGTTTTCATAAAAGGCAAGTGATTTTTAAATTTTTTTTATGTTGACAGTGGTACTACCATACTACTGGTCTATTTTTTAGTTTTACTATCTAGTCACGAGTGTCCACTGGTGACTGGACATCTCACATGCTAAGATAGCCTATAGGTTTTCAAATTATATTGGGTAGTGTCATAGCAGTAGTACCTTTTTTTGGAGAATGAATCATATTATTGTTATTATATGTAGTCTAAGTAGTTTATTGTCACTGTTTACAGTCTTTGAGTTGTCACTATTTGAGTCTTTTGTTCAACAACCAAGTTGGTTTATTTTTTGCAGCCTTTATCAATTTGCAATGTCAAACAAGAGGGGTAATAGGGGTTTCGATAGGATCCCTAAAAGCCAAGAGAGGCCACCATTACCAAAACGTAGAACCATAGTGGCTTATTTTGGTGGTGGAAATGTTGGCAACCTACAAGATTCACAAGTTAGATCTCTAGTGCTTATTGAAAAAGGAGATTCATCACAAGTTGGAGACTCAGACCATATCAAACAAGTTCAAGTTGGTGAACCTAATTTCTTAGTCGACGACAAACTTGAACATGATTTGGAGGCACTTCCCCTAAGTAGGGAGTCACAAGCTAATATTATAGAGTTGGAGTCGGTCCCAAACTAGTCGGGTGAGAAAACCAAAAGTGATTCCATGAATCAAGTTCATTCACAAAGGGGGAAAAGAAAATTAGAATCAAAGAAAGATTGATCTTGCTAGTATATATCCAAAAGGAATTTTTAGTTAGAATGGGTGGAAAAGTACTAGTTCAATGAACCAGTGGCCAATCCAATTGACGGTGAGCCTCTTATAGAATGTAGATGTAAGATTTACACAGAGATAACAAAGAAGGAGAAGAGGTTGCAGCTTAAACTTGATACCATAGAAAAGCATGTTGGTAAAGTTTAAGAAAAGGAAACTATAGATGGAGTTGAAAAATCTGTACTAACTTGAAAAATAAAGGACAACTGTCTGCATATCAGGAATGCTGAAATATATGAGTTACACTAGCAATTATGGGAGAAGTATTCTGTAGTAAAAGGTTTCATTGAAGATTTCATTGGAAAAGCAATGAAGTGCAAAATATGGGAAAAGTAGTTTAATTAAGTGTGGTATTTTATATTTTGATTAGAGAACATCCTATGATGAACTACCCTTCAATTACTGCCTTATTGCACTTTTTCAAAGTTCAAAACTATTCGAATAGTCACTGGTCAATAAACAACAGGTGGGAATGGGCTAGATGTCTTGCATAGGTTGAAAAAGAAGATATGAAGGAAAATATAAAATAATCAAATTTCATTGCATTGTCTCTAAATGAAGTTACAACAATTGATAATACTTCCTAGGTGTGCATGCATATTTATACTATAAACAATCTTTGTCATCAACCCTTTCTACTATCTGTTGCTAAATTGAAATTTAGTGTGACAACTACAAATTTATATGAATTATTAAAGACTACTCTAATTGAATGTGGAGGTTTGGATAACATGGAGATTGCCAAAAAGTTGGTGTATGTTGGAGTGGATGGAGCTTTGGTTATGCAAGGTCATAAAGGTAGTCTTTGCAAAAAGATCAAGAATGATTTGGCACCCTATGCTATTTCCATTCATTGCATGGACCATCGAATGAATCTAGCTTTTGGAATTGTCAGCAATTTTGGTTGTGTAAGTAAAGTGGAATCTCTATCAAAGAGATTTACCAATACATTTGTCAAAGTCTAAAATGAGTCCAAGAATTTCAACACTTTGCTCAAGTACTTACTGATGGGAGGAAGCTTCTTAAAGACAATGATACCAGATGGATCTCTTTAGATGGACTAGTGCATCAAATAATCTCTGAATATCTTTCATTGCTTGGACTAATCCATTCTATGTGAGATAGATTCTCTCATCTATATTCAAGTCTAACTAATGTTAAGATACTCTTAACTTTAGCAGCTATTCTCCCCATGCTATAGGACATGATAAATATTATAAAAAAGGTTCAACAAAGAGCTATATACATTGCAAAATATAATAAGCTACATAAAATGACATGTAATAGCCTGGATACTCTGTATTAATTACTACCATTAGATGAATCAAAGTTTGCAAAGTGGATAGAAATCACAAATTTGAACAATCCTGGAAACTTTTTACATATTGGTGCAAATGATGAGGTATATGATAGGGTACATGGAGTAGACATACCAATGTAGTACTATGCCTACATCAACCCTAACTCGAAGCCCAAAAAAAAAGGAAGTGAAGTTGAATCAGAACCAGAGAAGGTACTTTCATGTGTTACAAGTGAAGACTTCAAAAAGATCAAAGACTCTATGCTTGACTCTGTTAAGTGAGTTTGCTACAATCTTTCATCAAAAATTAGATTTACATTCCCTGCAGGGGAACTACTCGAAGCAATGTCAATTATTTTTCCACAATATTGGTCTCTAAACTGTCCAACTAATTTTCGAAGAAGGATGAAAACTTTGATTCAACATTTTTGCAAACCCAAAGTAATCAATGAAGTAACTATAAATGGAATTTTAGATGAATCTAGACTGAAAGATCAATCATATTCTTTTGCAAGCATAATGTGGGAGCAATATGATCTTATGGAGAACCCAAATGAAGAGGGAGTAGTAACAAAGCTTTGGAAAAACTTTGGTGAGAGAAATCAGTTGAGACAGTCAATACTAGAATATTTCAAGCTTATCGATTTATGTTTGACAATGATATTGAATTTAGTGGAGGATGAGAGATTTTCCAGTACTTGGGGCTTCCTAAAGTCAAAGGTTAGAAACAAATTAAACAAAAAATTGGATAATTGTTTGAGGCTCTATAATTCTAGGTATGAGGTAGATAGTTTCCCTTATGACAGGGCTCTCAACATTTGAAGAAACCAATGTCAAAGAAGAGGGATTGCCAACATTTCAAACCCAAGTGGCAGTGGCAATGGCGGCGGCGATGACAATGGTTCATGTCTTGATATTGAAAGCAATTAAGATGATGTTGACTTTGGCATGCATACTGATGCTAACAATGAATTTGAAGAAAACACAACGAAAAATGAAATTTTATATGCAATAAATGAGGAGGATTCTGATAATAGTGATGTTGAGCCAATCTAGGTGGAGTGACAACTATAGTAGCTTCTCAACTTCAAGTTCTAACTTTTACATGAGTCAAGTAGTAGGCTAGTAGCTTTGATCTAAGACTCTATCTACTAATTAATTATGTTTGTAAAAGTTAATTTATAGCCTTCATTCACTATCCTTTTATAGATGCTTAAAGTTTTTTTGAACTTACAAACTTACATGTTGAGATTTTCATTAATTCTAGTTTTAATATAGTAGTACATGTTGAACTTGAGTTTTTCATTCATTCTAGTTTTTAGACATTTTTACTCTTAGATTTTCATTGATTCTAGTTTCTTTAAGAAATTGTAACATAATGCATTTAACATAATAAGCTCTATTTTAAAAAAATTGTATTATAATTTATAATTATAAATCAACCTTTAACATAATACATTTAACAATTACAAACAATTACAACCCTTTGCAAATGACCCTAAATTCCCTTTTGCAAATACAAGGGAGCAACCAAAGTTGTAGGTCAGTTTGTAATTATATATATAATCAAATTATTACTACATAATACATTATGTGTGTACAATAACATTGCCAATTTGCCACATTTCCAATTGTACAATTTTTTCAAGTAGGAGTAGGGAAATTTTTTTCCATCTGCTCTGTGTAGTAATAGTATGCTAGTGCCTGGCTATCCAACTATCCTGATATGTTGGCTCTTGATTCCTATAATGATTAACATTAAACAAAATTAAAATTAAATCCAAAATTTAAAATTAAAGAGCAATACATAACAAAACGATTATAGTACTATTACTTACTAAGTTGTTATTTCATAGTGCTATCAACTATGACTACCACTGACAACAATAGTAACAGTTTGAGAAGATGACCCAACTCCAATGAAGTTCTTTAGGGCACTCCATTCTACATCATTTGGAAGCTCCATTTCTTTGAGGTTGTCACTAAATAGTTCTAACCTCATCAACAATGAATACTTCACAAAGATAGTTTTACATGAATCAAAAAATTTATCTATAACTACGTTCATTGTTGATAGTGGTTTGATCCAACCTGCAATTCTTTTTGGAGTGGTTTCCTTAGGCAAGTTGCCTAAATCAAAATGCATGGTGTTCTACGACCTTTTTATGTAATCTTCTTTTCCAATAAATCTGCCCTCTAAGTTAGTTGGATTTGGTAATCCAACATTTAGCAAGTTCAGTATGATGTGATTCACCTTCATCAAGTCTTTAATGGAAGTAGATTTGAGAGTTTCATCTATTTCCATTACTTGTTCACAATTGTGACAGACAACAAAGGACATTATAGAGGCATCCAAGCGGTTGTTTATTCTATGGTTTGCCAAATCACTATCATTGAATCTCTGTACTTTATTCAAAATTTGTTTAGCATAATTTTTTTAAGGAATTGGTGAAGATTCCTCTTTTAGCCTAAACATCTTTTTTAACATTTTCAAAGAGAAGTATGAGATTGCTATTTAAATCAAGCCATTCAAACAATCTATCACTGTTCTTCATTATTTTGTCCCAATTTTCTTATTTGATAAGCGTAACCATGTTTATTATAGTATCCTTCACATGATGGTCTTCAAAAGATGTCGTTCAATTTTGTGCAATTACATTCTCCATCTTTTTCTTCATTTCAGACATCTCTTTTTCACTCTTTTTCTGTATTTCCTCTAGTTTCTCTTGCCAATTAGTTGCTCTCTCCCTTTCATCCTCCAATTTCTTTTTCAAATCTTGGATTGTATTTGCAGTAATTACCTCTTTTTTCTTCTCATCCTTGAATTCCCTTTTCAAATCATGGATTGTCTTTGCAGTGGACTCCTTTTTCTTTGTATTGTCCAATTCTTTCTTCAAATCATGGAGTGTTTGAGTAGACTCCTCTTTCTTCGTGTTCTCCAATTCCTTCTTCAAATCTATGATTTTCTTTGCAGCCAACTCCTCTTTTTTCTTTGCATTCTCCAATTCCCTCCTCATATGGTGGATTGTGTTACTTCTTGCAGTAGCACTAGACTCTATTTTCTTCTCATTCTACAATTCCTTCTTCAAATCAAGGATTGTTTTTGTAGTTGACTCCTTTTTTTTTTCATATTCTCTAATTGCTTCTTCAAATTATGGATTGTGTTTGCACTAGACTCCTCTTTTTTCTTCTCATTCCCCAATTCCTTCTGCAAATTATAAATTATCCTTGCCTAAGACTCCTCTTTTTTCTTTTCATTCTCTAATTCAACCTTTAAATTATTATTTTCCTTGACAACAGAGTCCAAGTCAGTTTTCAATTTATTGTTGACCTATGCACTACTCTCTACAGACTTGAACAACTGTGCAATACAGGCTTTTTCATGTTGAATTCTTTTTTGGCACTCATCCAATTCTCTAGTCAAATTTTGCACTTGTTCATTCATCTTTTCTTGCTAGACAATTTCCTCTACAGGAGAAGAATTCTTTATCCTGTTTTACAATCCTTTGAACCTATTGTCTGCTACTTTCTCCTTGGTCTTCACATTATCAAGGTCTACCTATAACTTTTCTATTTGCTTTGTAAGACTTTTGTTTTTTCTCTCTACTTTTACAAGTGTAGAGTAGACCATTTTGTTGTTATCTTTTGATATATTGATTTTGTCAATATTTTTCACTTTTGATAAATTCATTTGAAGATTGGTAACTTGTACATTATTACAATTTATTACATTTTCTAGTGGATTATTATCTCTACCCAGGGGCATAAAAGCCATGAAGTTCATCATTTCATTGTTTGGATCATATGTTGGAAATATTCTGTTAGTAGATCCCTGACATTCAACAAGTGCATCACTTTTCAAAGTCTTTATAATTTGCCTATTTCTTTCGCTTGTTTGTTCAAAATTTGATGCAAACTCGTTCAAACTAAAATCTTAGTTTGCTGACACAATTGAGTGTTTGATAGGTGAGTTATCAATTGTATCATTGTATGCTCCTCCAACTCCAATTAAACTTACTCCACCTATAATTGTATTTTGAGGATTGCCAACATACTGAAGATGGTCCATTCCAAATCCTAAAATTTTAGGACTATTTTTAGGATTTTGTACAAAAGCTACTGGAGCATACATTGGTGAAGTAATTGCTGACATTTCTTGTGGAGTAATTGTCATAACTTTTTACTTTTTTGCACAAGGTTCATCCATGCTAGTGCCAGTGCCACTGGAATCAACTACAACTAGATCTGAAGATTTAACAAATAATGTATTGGGATGACCTTCAGAAGTAGAAGTATAATATTTTTTGTCCTTTCTAGATGAATTATCTTCAATCTCATCAAAGAGTCTAATGATTGGTTTACTCCTCTTTTGAGTGGGTTTGGTACTGGAACTAGATTTCAAATCCCTTCACCACTTGCACCAATGGGCCCTATACTTGCATAACCCATTTTGTGTATCATAGTTTCTCCTTTACTATACATTTGTTTAGTAGAATCACTCATTTGAAGACTAACAATATGTCTACCCTTGGTTGAACCAGAATCTTGAATACCTTGAATTTCAGCATTAGACTCAAGGTCCTTCTATCTTTGAATATCACTGTCACCGCAACTACCAAAATCATATAGTACAGTTGGATGCTCTTTATTGCAATAATCACTAAAAAGTTCATCCTCAATTTCCTCAGAACCTGTTGATGTCATTGGTTCATCCAAATTTTATCTCATTTTCCAAAAATTAGTCATCTTGGTTTGACACCACAATTCAGTTGCACATACCTCTTTAATTTCTTTCGGCATAGACCTCTTAGAAGGTTGAGACGCTTTCTTGTAGAAATTTAAGTATGTTAGAGGCTCTAATTTGTGTGACTCTGATATGTGCAATGTTGTAATTTGGTATGACAATTCTTGCATTGAAATATTATTCTCCGTTGCATGTTTCTCTATCTCTTTCATAACCTCATCCCACGAATCCTTATTTTTTATCTTTTCTATCAATGGCATCTCCTAATGTTGATATTTTCTTGCAGAGTTTCCATTGGCAATAAGTCTTGTTTTTATTATTTTCAGTGGATCATAATTCCAGTGAGTGACAAAATCAAAGCCAAAAAAGTTATCAATTCATTTGCCACTTTGAAAGCCTTTCTCTCAAATGTGAGGCCTTCAGTTGTGAAAGGCCGGGAAGGAAATATCATTTTCTTTTGTTATCCAGTAAAAATTTCATCTGCACTCTCCATCTATCGTACATATTCCAGTGCAAAACCCTTTTTGTAACATGCATTGGAAGTTTGTAGGGTTCAACTGCTAAACTGTAAAACCTTAAGATAGTGTACTCTTCCATGAAGAACCAATCAACCAATTGAATCTGACTTCCTAGTTGAATGCAATCTTTACAAGACACAGGCAATCTAGGCATCATAATGCCTATAATTTTTTGGTAAATAGGTACCAAAAAGAAGTCTACAAAATGGTTGTAGTTTTAATTGTTAGTAGTCATCCTCATCTTATGTGTCCACTCATATACTGGACTTGGAGTCCCTAATTTCTTTTGGATTTTCTCATCAAACTTATAGACCTCAATATCAAGCTTGTTGTTCTTTGTCTCAAATATTGGGCGATGCTTTGCTAAAAGAAGGTAGCACAAGTAACTTGTGAACCTAAATGTCTTCATCTTGCCTGTAATTGTACTTTATTTAATCATTAGTAATTATTGATGCATATATTCAACAATGTACTGAACAAAAATATATCTTACATCTAACTTTTCAATTGACTAACCTCAACAATAGATATTATAAATCATTTCAAGAACATTGGCCCCCACTTCCTTGTTACCATCCAATCCCGGAAAAAATGATAACAAAGAAATAGTATTC